>ML780151.1:107643-122495 GCA_009831015.1 Picea engelmannii | reverse complement strand
AAACTGTATTCTGTAGGTTTGCAGCTTTGCATCCTTTACCTTCTCATTACCCTCATAACTGTTAATGAGTTTGTCCCACATTTCTTTGGCAGTTCCTAGGTGCATAACTTTTACGAATTCTGCTTCTGCAAGCCCACTCAAGATAACATTCATGGCCTTAGCATTGAAGCTAAATTCTAGTTTGTCATCCTTATTAGATAGCACTACTGGCTTTACATAACCAGTATCTACCACATCCCAGACATCTGCACCTAAAGCCATGATGTAGGTTCTCATTCTAACTTTCCAGAATGCAAAGTTTGTTCCATTGAACAGAGGGGCCTTATTGGTTGAATTTCCTTCATGGCTTGACATGTTTAAGCTCTAGGATCTACCCTTAGATAAGAGGGGCCAGCTCTGATACCAATTGTTAGACAATTGAGAGGGCGAGGGGGGTGAATCAATTGTTACCGTGCTTAAACAATTATGGTTCTTTTAAACTCTTTGTAGAGACACTAAATGGTGATCACAATAGTGTAGGGAAATAAACAATGGCACTTTAAGCATCATTCACATATATGAGAAACATAGAGACAGATATTTCTCGAGGAAACCCATGCAGGGTAAAAACCTCTTTTTCTTTATATGATAAGTAATGGTTACAATCTTTACAGTATCATACATATGAGCACCTACTCATAATGAGGCTACAACCTCAGTTTTGCAAGCTGCAACTTGTTGAGAGCACCAACTCTCTATTTTCTCTAGCACCCACTAGAAGGAAGCACCACCTCCCTGGTTTCTCTAGCACCAACTAGAAGGAAGCACCAACTCCCTGTGTTCAAGCACCCACCTGAACCTTTGAGGACACCAGTCCTCCCTAGCTCCTCCCAACCACCCTGAAATATAAATATTTGCTACTGAAATTTATTATAGTGATATGATGTTCAACAATGGCTTACCAGACTTATCACTGTTCTGTTGCATTCCGTTGCTCTGTCTGCCTCATTTCCTTTCTGCTCACATCACTTGCGCTGTCTGTTCTTCCACTTTTTATGCTCTATGTGCCATGTCCATTCACTACACAGTTCCTCTTATGTGCTATTCAGCTGCTTCACTCTCCTCCTTCTTCACACATGAATCACCTTCACCAACAACAACCACAACAACCTCCTACAGCAACCGCAACCCCATCTCTTCTCTGTACCATGTATTTATAGCTTCTGTGCACCTTGTGCATGCAATGTTTGCAATCCTCTGCATGCTAACTCAGCGCTATTATCTTCCACCTCTCGAGTGCTCTGTTTGATCATCATCATGACTCTTCAGCTTCTCTAGTGGTTCGCCCCGCGTGTCTAGCATCACTGTATGTTATATTGAGATTCCTCAGCCTCTCTGGCAGTTTGAGACTCTTCGTCTTCTCTGTGAAATTTGAACTCATCTTCTCTTTTTCAGTTACAGGCCTCAATGCTCAGCAGCTGTCAATCGCCTCCATGAACATCTTCATTCCTCTCAGAGACTCTTCACCTCCTCTGTCAGTCATCCCTAAGTGTCTTCGCATCCTCTGGTAGAAACCATCAATGTTTTCTAGCAGTTTCACTGTGTCGTGCAATAGTAGCCCTCAGATCTCCTTTAGGTTAATCTACGCCATTGGATGAGCTTTATTAATCTTTCCTTTAAATCGGGTTTCGGCATTTCAACATTCCTGTTGCATTGTGTTCTTGCCTCTCCAAGTCGCGATCCCCGAAACTCCAATATGGAGTTACATTAACGGTCCAGATCCAAGCTTGATTTAACGGCTGTGATTGAATCGCCATATCACATATCGCGATTTCGACATTCTTGTTGCCTTGTTTTCTATTCCTCTTGATGTCGCGATCCGCGAAACTCCGATATGGAGTTATGTCAACGGTCCAGATCTGATCTCTATTCAACGGCTGCGATTAAATCGTGAATTCGCATATCGCGAAATCGGGATTCCTGATGTCAATGTTCTTTGACAACTTCAACACTTGATCCTCGAAACTCCAATCAACGGTTCAGATGTGATCTTGATTTGACGGCTCAGATTACACCGATATTTTTTCATATCGAGAAATCGGGATTTCTGTTGCATTGTTTCTTTGACATTTTCAACACGCGATCCTCGAAACTCTGACGTGGTGTGCATCTGCTAACGTCACACGTGGATTGACATGTGTTGAATACTGTCACGTGTCACTCTGATTCGTGACTTACATGTGCCTTAAATGTTGAATTAGTCTGACACTTGTCATTGCCTGATTGTGCCACATGTCCCTAGCTGACGTGGTCTGCTGACGTGAGTCAGGTCGACGGTCTAGATCACATCTTGATCTGACGGTTCAGGTTCAGTTGAGATTTCCCACATCGTGATTTCGGGATTCTTGATGTCAATATTCTTTGACATCTCCAACTCTCGATCCTCGAAACTCTGATAGGGAGTCGGATCAACGGTCCACATAATCCCCTGAGATGGACGGTCCTCCTGCTTCCGGGATTTTTGAGCCCTCCGGCTGAGCTCGTGGTCCTCGTGACCTCCCTCTATATGACCGCAGCCTAACTTCCTCATCAGGGTTTCAGACTTTCCAATGTCGAAACATGTATGTCCTCAGGATTCGTGATCCCTCAAATCTCAACACGCTCTTTACGCACTAGCTCTCCTGGCTAGGATCCTGGCCCATATGACCATTGTCCCCATGACCGCAGTCTTACCACTCATCGGGGTTTCGAGATTTTCAATGCCGCAATGCATTAGCTAACAAGATTCCCGATATGTGAAACCCCGATGAGTCAACCCTCCTTTCGAGATTTCACCTTGGCTTTTCCCGATGATAAACCTCGTGCTGCTCCTGTCCGATCTGATGGCTGACAGGATTTCCGAATGAGATCCAACGACTCTCGATCTTTTTCTTCCTTCTCCTCTGCGAACTCCTGTATCTTGAGCTTTGTTTCGCGTGTTCTCCTTAGCGTTGTTCCTCCTGAGCTTTCACTTCCAAATCCCCAAGGGATTTTATCCTTCTTATCCTGCCATCTTCACTGTTGTACTTGCCATCAATGACAAGCATACGCTACCTATTAAACATTTGCCAACAACTATGATGTGACTGACTATCTCACTAAGAGTATATCAAAACTCATCTTGTTCGATTCTAGCAAGCTCTGGGATAAATAAGAGCGATGATGCATATCATCCCAAGGTTTGTCAGAACCATTCATGGCCTCGATGATAACTTCATCCAAGGGAAAATTATCATCAAGGTATTCATGTGAATAAGATGATGAAGTGGCCCACATGAGCTTAAGAACAGGATCCTCCTCATCCATTTGCGAGGTAATAGGATCAGGATCGGTGAAAGAGTCAAAAACATCTTGATACACTATCTCCACTGCCGATAGTGGCATGGTCATTCCATCATGCGACTGACCTTCACAAGACGCAGTCATGGAAGGTAGGTTCCAAGGATCATTAAAATTGGAAGTTCGAAAAAGAATGGAACACTCCAACGAAACGGGCCTACTAGACATGGCGTAAACATGGTGAATCAGTGCCATGAAGTTGAAGGTACCCATAAGGGATGAATACATTATGACATCGATATTCTTAGTTGTCGACTGAGAATTGTCGATCACAGGGATCGAAGGTCCAACAGATGCACTGGGGCTCTTATATGCAAAGGATAAATGTTATATAGTTATGATCCTCCCATCGTGAGGAAAACAAAGAGTGTGGAAGACAGATGATATGAAGATATTCATAGCATAAGTCCAATTGCATCCTAGCAATAGGTTATAATCGAGGGGCACATCAACCAATTTGACATACACCTCTACCTTCTTCCCACCTAAATGTACTGGAAAGGAATGAAGAATACCATGAGAGCGGAAGGAACGACCGTCAAAAGTAGTCAACATGGTTGGATACTGAGAGAGAGTCGGAGAGCCAAGAGATTTCCAACAAATCAAGGACATCACACATGTTGTAGCACCTTCATCAACAACCACATGCTGGATGGTATACTTTGAGTAACCCACATGGATTTGGAATGCCACATGGTAAGGCAAGCAAGGCTTCACATCTGTAACATCAAACTTGATAACTTTCGAGCCACTGGGGTATAGAGCTCCTAACGCATATAGAAAGGCATTCCTCCATGAAGGACATGTCTGGAGTACTTCCAGGGCTGACATTGCACAAGTGGTTTGAACCAGGTCCTCAACAATAGAGTAATTTTGGGTGTCTCTAGCATTCATATTGTGGGTAGAGTGCTTGAGTACTCCTTTCATAATACGAGATGGTGGCTCTGGTTTTTCAATATGCAAGGTCGTCTCTAGAGGAGGAGGAGATTCTAGACTAGGTACAGTTTGTGGAGAACTGTAATTGCGAGACCGAGTGGCTACATTAACCTGAGAATTGACCATATTGATGCACAAATGGTCATTGTCTTATGTCGGTGGTTTTTGACTCCCACTGGCCACATTTCCAGCATTTGAGGAGCTTGAGGCCATGTTCTAGTTATGTGGGAAAGTATTTGTCAACACAGCGCACGGTAGAGATAAGAGCCTGGCAACTTCCACAAGTTTGGGGAATAAATGAGTAAGGTGATCATCTATATAAACCTTACAGGGAAATTTCACCTTACTCCTTTCTTTCTTTCCCTCACCAACATTATTATTCATCCTCTCATTATTACAATTTTTCTTGGGTTTATTATTATTCTTCCCACCCTTACGATTATTATTACGTCATTTCTTCTTATTCCCGCCGGGTTGTTGGTTACCATTTGGGTTGGTCGACAATTGCACATAATGTACATCTGCCAACTGAGTGGGATTGGAACACACAGATGAAGTTGACCCTCCTGTAGACTGGTTTAGAGACAACTCTTTGAAATGGCTTGTCATTGAGTCTATGGATTCACATTGGCAGAGCCTACAATTCCATCGGCATGAGGTCCGGGATTTTGTCTAGGGTCATAATTTGACCTAGGTGTGTCTGGAAGAATCTCGTATAACATCCCAGACTGAACATATATAATATATAACTGTTGGGATTTGAAGATTGCTTCTTCCTCAAATGTAACCCCATATATTGCAACATCCTTCAAAGTAGGAGGTTGTAAAGACTTAAGGAACCACTCTAACAAGAATTATGGGGGTATGCAGGTCTTGATCAACCTGTTTTGTCTATGCCACTCCTAGATGTGATCTGAGATATGAGTGGCTTTATCCTGGCATAAGGTCGACAGAAGTTCTAGGCCAACATCATAACGAACTGGCAATTGGAAGTGGTTAAGGAAGACCAAAACCATCTGACTAAAGGTCTCGTATGCCCCCCTATGTAGCTCGATATACCATTTCGTGGAAACCCCTCTGAGGGTGCATTGAAATAATATTAACCAAATGAAATCATCATTAAGGGAATTCAAAGAGAACCATAAGTGAAAGGTGGTAACATGATCACCAGGATCCTCGCCATTATTGCCTTCGAATTTTGGAACATCCAAAGGAAGCTTGGTGGGAATGGGGGGAAATGTAGGATCATGACACATAGTTTCAATCATAAATGTAGACAAGTCTAGTAGATTAAGCATGGCCAGAAAAGGGAGATGGGGTTGCAACATCTGGCCCCAAGCTCCCTGGAAAGATTGTGTTTGGGCAATCACATGCCATCTAGGGTTTTGGTAAGCACCATGGCCCTGTCCAAGATTGTAAGAATCTCCTCTAGGTTGATTCATAAGGGGTTGTTTGGGCATCATTCCGATAGGAATGTTTTGATGAGGGTTATAAAAACTGCCCCCAGTCGGAGTGGCTCTAGGTTGAGGATTCTCCAAGGTGTGAAACCGACCTCCTCTAGGTGTGAATATAGAGGATAAAGGTGGATTCATCATTCCAAACATGTTGGTAGGAATTGGCATTGATGAGGTGAGTGTAAAGGATAGAACTTGAGAAAAAGGGGTTAAAAGAAGGAATGCCTCCCACGGTAGGAGTCATTTGAGGGATCTGAGAGCCACCAAACAAGAACAAAGTATAAGGAGGAGATGTGCCCCCAAGTCCAATGCTAGCATTAGGGCTAACAGCTAGGATGGAGTTTGAAAACTGTGATGTAAAATTCAACATACCATAGGAAAAAGGACTAGAGGCCATTGGAATGGACTGGACATTATAGCCTAGTGAGTGACAAAGAGACCCAAATGGGTTTGTGGCAATAGGTTGAGTATTCACTATAGGATGGGAAACAGTGATACTAGGTACCTCTGACACTACAACCATTGTGGTTGTAGGAGTCGAAGGGGTACCATTAACTATGGTAGGTGTGGGAGTCAAAGGGCTCCCAATATATTGATGACGTAGTTCAGTACTCATCCTTGTAGAATTACAAGTCTGATAAGTGGAGGTGTGTGTACCACATTTAATAACTCTATGCCTTTTAGAAGGGAAAGACTGAAAATGCGGTGGTAACTATAACAAGCGGCAAGACCTACAGGGAAGTTGGTCTAGCTCCACAATGACTTAAGATTCTAGTTATAAAAAATAAATCCTAATGCCAACTAGTAATCAAAGAGCACACCAAAAATAATCAAACAACTAATGTGCACACACATAGGATAAAGTAGTTAAAAGGGGCCTCCCTCCCTAAATTAGGTATGCCTCGCCCAAGAGGGGCTTGAGACTCTCTACTAAATATAAGAGGTATCAAAATCGGTTATAAGGTCCCTCGTGGGCTTAAAAACCATTTGGTTAGATCCCCCCTGAGAGGTAATCCTCCATAAAGGTTGTGTGTTGTATGACCCTTATCTGACCTAGGGTACCTCCAGAATAAACCCCTGCAAGTAACCTATGTGGCACCTAATTCAAAAAACTAATCATATGGTATAACCGATGCACATGAGAACAGTCGTCAGCCAGGTCCACCGTATGGGTAGGGTAGCAAAACCCGAAACCTTGAAAGCACCGCCTCTCACGAAGGTAAGGGAAATAGAAAGATCCCCAGATATGAATAGAACCCCAGAAACATATATGAATTTAAGAAGGTATCGAGGGGATATCCCTTCAACCAAACTCATGTGACCTTATGCTTAACTCCAGTGTAAGTGGAGCCTCATGATATTACCAATTATACAATGGATTTCTCCACTCCCTTAGTCAGACACATATGTTGATTTAATAGTGTTGGAGAAGTTTACTCACAAAGTCCTATTCCAAGGCACTAAATCCTAAATTAGATTGTGCACCCCAGAAAATAAAATCGTTACTAATCAATTTTAAATTATAGCATTAATTTTAATGGCCTTGCTTACTCAAAAGGTGCAGTCATGAAACTAGTGATGTTATAACTCAACAAGTAAAATAAATGAATATGAATACAATGAAAAGTCCTAACTTCGATTTTCAAGAAATGATATGCTTCCTAAAAAAATGCAATTTTCAATTGAATTATGCAATTCTAAATAAAAATGCAATTTTTCTTTACATGCACTAAGATAAATGACAAAGACTCAAGAGATCAAAATGCCAATCAATGTAAAATGCCTTTTTTTATTTTCAATATAAGAAAAATGAAAATGAAAGGACTAAATATTAGCTTGTATAAATACTCTATTGTGTATAGACAGAGGCAACGCAAGTAGGATATCAAGGAGAAAAACACCCAGCCCAAGGTGCAAGGACAATCAAAACGAAAATATGATGAGAAAGGCACTGCCCAAAAATTCAACCCAAATATAGGTTTCATGTCATTCCACAGACACTTAACAGTCACCAAAGAGACCCAAGAAGACTCAACAATCATCAAAACCTACCCAGGAATCAAGAAAAAAAGGCTGATGTATGTGAGTTTTGAAGGGAAGAGCGCATATGTACGCAACTTTTAGAAGAACAACAAGCGTATGTACATGATTGTCAAGAAAAAACCCGCGTATATCTATCAAAACATAGCTAAGCTAAGGCAAAGGATGAAAGAATCAAACCCAGAGTGGACAGGGGTTGTCAAGTAATCATACAACAATAAATTCAATATGAAAGAGAGCAATCTAAGGAGAAAAACACTCCAAAATCCTAAAAAGAATATCCATTCCTTAGTACGGTCTCCAATTCCATTACAAGGAAAATCTCTCTATGGTTAGGGGTAAACCACAACAGATGGAAATGACTGCAGAAATCAAATCTAATCTCAAGTATTCTATATAGACAAATATGCTAGCAAGAAAAGATAAAAGGCCTACATTGTCTAGACGTTTGATGAAGTCCATCGTTGAGCACTTGACCCAAAGAAATACACCTGTGACTAGTCCTCAACAACCAAGAAACACAAGCATATGGTGATGATATATGATGTTAGAACATTCAATATCATAATCCATCAACATTCATAACAAATACGCCCATGCAATACTAATTCAAATATTTGCAAGATATTAATTGGACAAGAAAAGATTATTTCTATTAATATATAATCAACAGAAGTGAATGAGTTACATACTTCCGTGTCGACACAGTTCATAACCAAGAAACTAAGTTCCTTCTAGCTGGGCCTCCACCACTTCAATCCTTCACCAAAGGATAGATCATATAATAGAGACAATGAATTTCTCAATCAGTAAGGGAAGAGATTTGGGGTTGAACAATGTGTTCAGACTTAAAGGACAAAGGGATGCAGACTCAATGTGAAGTGAATAATTTCTCCAGGGTAACTTTTCTCTCAAAGTTCAATTCTTTCTCCTTTTTCCATAACTTGTATTTGGCCCTTTTATAGCCTTCAAATGGAACTGAAGGTTCGAGTTGGAATGTTTCCAGTATATGGAAGGCCAAGGATCATTGATCTCATGACTTGACATGGAAACCTGACACTATTTTTCAATTTTGGGCACATTTCCCCATGTACATGGGTTGTATAGGTGCAACCTACATATACACATGTTGTATGGAATGAATGCCTCCCATCGTAGGAATCGTTTGAGGGATCTGAGAGCCACCAAATGAGAACGAATTATAAGGAGGAGTTGTGCCCCCAAGTCCAATGCTAGCATTAGGGTCAATGACTGGGATGGAGTTTGAAAACTACGATGTAAAATTCAGCATACCATAGGAAAAAGGACTAGAGGCCATCAGGATGGACTGTACATTATAGCCCGGTGAGTGACCAAGAGACCCAAATGGATTCATGGCAATGGGTTTGTGGCACTATAACCATTGTGGTTGCAGGAATAGAAGGGGTACCATTAACTATGGTAGGTGTGGGAGTTGAAGGGCTCCTAGTATCTTGATGACTTAGTTCAATACTCATCCTTGTAGAATCACAAGTCTGATAAGTGGAGCTGTGTGTACCACGTTTAATAACTCTACACCTTTCAGAAGGAAAAGACTCAAAATGCGATGGTAACTATAACAAGCGGCGAGACCTACGAGGAAGCTGGTATGGCTCCACAATGACTTAATATTATAGATATAAAAAAAAAATCCTAAGGCCAACTAGTAATCAAAGAGCACACCAAAAATAATCAAACAACCAATGTGCACACAAACAGGATAAAGTGGTTGAAAGGGGCCTCCCTCCCTAAAGTAGGTATGCCTCACCCAAGAGAGCCCTGAGTCTCCCTGCTAAATATCAAAGGCATCAAAATCAGTTATAAGGGCCCTCGTGGGCTTAACAACCAGTCGGTCATATCCCCCAAGAGAGGTAATCCTCCATAAAGGTTGTGTGTTGTCCAGCCCTTATGTGACCCAGGGTACCTGCCGAATAACCCCTGCAAATAACCTATGTGGTACCTAATTCAAGAAACTAATCAACCACAGTATAATCGATGAACATGAGAATAGTCATAAGTCAGGTCCACCATATGGGAAGGGTAGCAAAGCCCGAAACCTTCATAGCACCATCTCTTATGGAGGTAAGGGCAATAGCAAGATCCCAATATATGAATAGATTCGCAAAAATATCTCTGATGCTAAGAAGGTATTTGGGGGATATCCCTTCAACCGACCTCACGCGACCTCATGCTTAACTCTAGTGTAAGCAGAGCCTCTTGATATTACCAATTATACAATGGATTTCTCCACTCCCTTAGTCAGACACATATGTTGATTTAATAGCCTTGAATAAGTTTACTCACAAAATCCTATTCCAAGGCACTAAATCCTAAACTAGATTGTGCACCCTATAAAATAAAATCGTTACTAATCAATTTTAAATTATAGCGTTAATTTTAATGGCCTTTCTTACTCAAAATTTTTGGTCGTGAAACTAGTGATGTTATGACTCAACAAGTAAAATAAATGAATATGAATACAATGCAAAGTCCTAACTTCGATTTTCAAGAAATGATATGCTTCCTAAAAATGAAATGTTCAATTCAATTATGCAATTCTAAATAAAAATGCAATCTTTATTTACATGCACTAATATAAATGACAAAGAATAAAGAGATCAAAATGCTAATCAATGTAAAATGCCTAATATTTTTTTATTTTCAATATAAGAAAAATCAAAATGCAAGGACTGAACATTAGCTTGATATAAAGACTCTACTATGTATAGACAAAGGCAACACAAGTAGGATATCAAGGAGCAAAACACTCAGCCCAAGGTGCAAGGAAAATAAAAATGAAAAGATGATGAGAAAGGAATCGCCCAAAAATTCAACTCAAAGACAAGTTTCTTGTCATTCCAAAGACACTTAACAGTCACCACAAAGACCCAAGAAGACTCAACAATCATCAAAACCTACCCAACAACCACCAAACCCAACAATTAGGCAACACAGGTTGATCTACGCGATTGTTCAAGGGAAGAGTGCGTATGTACACAACTTGCAAAAGGACAACACACGTATGTACGTGACTGTCAAGAAAAAACCTGTGTATATGTGTCAAAACATAGCTAGGCTAAGGAGAAGGATGAAACAATCAAACCCAGAGTGGATAGGGGATGTCAAGTAATCATACGAAAATAAATTCAATATGAATGAGAGCAATCTAAGGAGAAAAACACTCCAAACCACTAAAAAGAAGATTCATTCCCAAGTACAGTCGCCAATTCTGTTACGGGGAAAATTAATCTATGGCTAGGGGTAAACCACAACAAATGGAAATGACTACCGAAATCAACTCTAATCTCAAGTATGCTATATAGACAAATATTCTAGAAAGAAAAGATAAAAGGCCTACCTCCTCTAGACGTTCGATGAAATCCATCGTTGATCACTTGACCCAAAGCAATACACCTGCAACTAGTCCTCAACAACCAAGAAACAAAAGCATATGGTGATGATATATGATGTTAGCACATTCAATAGCATAATCCATCAACATTCATAACAAATACACCCATGGAATAATAATTCAAATATTTGCAAGATATTAATTGGACAAGAAAAGAGTATTTCCATTAATATATAATCAACAGAAGTGAATGAGTTATATACTTCCATGTCGGCATGGTTCAGAATCGAGAAACTAAGCTCCTTCTAGTTGGGCCTCCACCACTTCAATCCTCCACCAAAGGAAATATCATATAAGAGAGAAAATGAAGTTCTCAATTAGTAAGGCAAGGGCTTGGGGGCTAAACAATGTGTTCAAACTTAAAGGACAAAGGGATGCAGACTCAATGTGAAGTGAATGATTTCTCCAGAGTAACTTTGCTCTCAAAGTTGAATTCTTTCTCCTTTTTCCATAGCTTGGATTTGGCCCTTTTATAGCCTTCAAATGGTATTGAAGGTTCAAGTCGAAACATTTCCAGTATATGGAAGGCCAAGGATCATTCATCTCGTGACTTGACATGGAAACCTGACACTATTTTTCAATTTTTGGCACATTTCCTGATGTATGCGGGTTGTAGTGGTGCAACCTACGTTTATGCAAGTTTTATAGAAGGAATGCCTCCAACGGTAGGAATCTCTTAAGGGATATGAGAGCCACCAAACAAGAATGGAGTATAAGGAGGAGTTGTGCTCCCAAATCCAATGTTAGAATTAGGGCCAATGACTTGGATGGAGTTTTATAACTGCGATGTAAAATTCGACATACCATATGAAAAAGGACTAGAGGCCATCGGGATGGACTGAACATTATATCTCAGTGAGTGAGCAAGATACCCAAATGGGTTCGTGAAAATAGGTTGAGTATTCACTATAGGATGAGAAGCAGTGATAATAGGTGCCTCTGACACTACAACCATTGTGGTTACAGGAGTCAAAGGGGTACCATTAACTATGGTAGGTGTGGGTGTCGAAGGGCTCCTAGTATCTTGATGATTCATTTCAGTACCCATCCTTGTAGAATCAAAAGTCTGATAAGTGGAGGTGTGTGCACCATGTTTAATAACTCTACGCCTTTTAGAAGGAAAAGTCTCAAAATGCAGTGGTAACTATAACAATCGGTGAGACTTGCGGGGAAACTAGTCTGGCTCCACAATGACTTAATATTATAGATATAAAAAACAAATCCTAAGGACAACTAGTAATCAAAGAGCACACCAAAAATAATCAAATGGCCAATATGCACAAAAACAGGATAAAGTGGCTGAAAGGGGCCTCCCTCCCTAAACTAGGTATGCCTCGCCCAAGAGGGGCCTAGGACTCCCTGCTAAAGATCAAGGATATCCCTTCAACTGACTTCACGTGACCTCATGATTAACTTCGGTTTAAGAGGAGCCTCTTGATATTACCGATTATACAATGGATTTATCCACGTTGATTTAATAGCCTTGGAGAATTTTACTCACAAAATCCTATTCCAAGGCACTAAATCCTAAACTAGATTGTGCACCCTAGAAAATAAAATCGTTACTAATCAATTTAAATTATAGCATTAATTTTAATGGCCTTGCTTACTCAAAACGTGCGGTCATGAAACTAGTGATGTTATGACTCAACAAGTAAAATAAATGAATATGAATACAATGAAAAGTCCTAACTTCGATTTTCAAGAAATGATATGCTTCCTAAAAAATACAATTTTCAATTCAATTTTGCAATTCTAAGTAAAAATGAAATCTTTATTTATATGCACTAGGATAAATGACAAAGACTCAAGAGATCAAAATGCCAATCAGTGTAAAATGCCTAATATTGTTTTATTTTCAATATAAGAAAAATGAAAATGCAAGGACTAGACATCATCTTGATATAAAGACTCTATTGTGTATAGACAAAGGTAGCGCAAGTAGGATATCAAGGAGCAAAATACCCAGCCCAAGGTGCAAGGAGAATCAAAATGAAAAGATGATTAGAAAGGCACCACCCAAAAATTCAACCCAAAGATAGGTTTCCTGTCATTCCATAGACACTTAGCAGTCACCACAGAGACCCAAGAAGACTCAACAATCATCAAAACCTACACAGCAACTACCAAACCCAACAATCAAGCAACAAAGTTTGATGTACGTGACTATTCAAGGGAAGAGCACGTATGTACGCAACTTGCAGAAGGAAAACATGTGTATGTACGTGACTGTAAAGTAAAAACCCATGTATATTTGTCAAAACATATCTAGGCTAAGGAGAAGGATGAAATACTCAGACCTAGAGTGGACATCGGCTATCAAGTAATCATACGACAAGAAATTCAATATGAACAAGAGCAATCTAAGGAGAAAAACACTCCAAACCCTTAAAAAGAAGATTAATTCCCCTGTACGGTTGCCAAATCTGTTATGAGGAAAATCTCTCTATGGCTAGGGGTAAACAAGAACAGAAGGAAATGACTTCAGAAATCAACTCTAATCTCAAGTATGTTATATAGATAAATATTCTAGCAAGAAAAAATAAAAGTTCTACCTCCTCCATATGTTCGATGAAGTCCACTATTGAGCACTTGACCCAAAGCAATACACCTGCAACTAGTCCTCAAAAACCAAGCAACGCAAGCACATGGTGATGATACATGATGTTAGCACATTAAATAGCATAATCCATAAACATTCATAACAAATATGCTCATGGAATAATAATTCAAATATTTGTAAGATATTAATTGGATGAGAAAAGAGTATTTCTATTAATATATAATCAACATAAGTGAAAGAGTTACATACTTCTATGTTGGCATAGTTCAGAACCAAGAAACTAAGTTCCTTCCAGCTGGGCCTCCACCACTTCAATCCTCCACCAAAGGTAACCTCATATAAGAGAGACAATGAAGGTCTCAATCAGTAAGGGAAGATCTTGGGGGATGAACAATGTGTTCGGACTTAAAGGACAAAGGGATGCAGACTCAATGTGAAGTGAATAATTTCTCTAGAGTAACTTTGCTCTCAAAGTTGAATTCTTTCTCCTTTTTCCATAGCTCGGATTTGGCCCTTTTATAGCCTTCAAATGGAACTAAAGGTTCGATTCAAAATGTTTCCAGTATATGGAGGACCAAGGATCATTGATCTCATGACTTGACATGGAAACCCGACATTATTTTTCAATTTTGGGCACATTTCCCGATGTACGCGGGTTGTAGTGGTGCAACCTATGTATACGCATGTTGTATAGTAGGAAATGTGTGTATATGTGGAAAAATTGTATTTTTATCTCTGGGATTTGCAAAAAGGGACTTCAAGTCTGCATAGGGAAATGGAAAAAAGCCTTTTGTGCAAGATTGCATGGGGTGAGGCAAATCTTGCTATAACAGAAGCCCTTGTGCAAAAACAGAGCAAGATTATGGACAAATTCACCCAGATCCTTAGATGATTGTTAGTGGTAGGCAAGGCACCTTAAATAAGAATCCATTTTAGAGGTGCGACACACTTCAAGGTACATGTTAAATTTGATATCCCCTTATTTGAAGGCTAGATAGATGCATATTCTTTAGAGAAATGAATGAATCTATTAGAAGGGTATTGAAACATTGAAAAGATCATTTTCACTCTC
>ML780151.1:74266-94807 GCA_009831015.1 Picea engelmannii | reverse complement strand
CCTTAACTTTAACAACAAGAGACTAGCATTTTCATCAAACTTTACTTTAGTCTCACATGACTAATTTTGGATTAGTCAACAACCCTAACTTGAAATAATCATAACTATGTACCTGTAATGAATAAATATTTGAAAATAGTACACAATGTTCTTCAGTGTCTTGTATGCAATTCCTTCAGGTTTCACTACTTGGAACCTCTCAGAAAAGGAGTTATATCAAAAATGTCATACCTTGTTGAAATCTGGCTTATTCTAGAGAGTGATATTGTAGAGCATGCCCCGCATGGAATATGTTTTGTATGGATCTGAAAATGGTACACATAATACTAAATAATGTACTTTAACTAATACATTTGGTCTTACAGAATTTGGATCTGTTATGAAGAAGTTATGACATTTTTACCCAAAACACATGTTTTAGACTAGTTTCAGGACTAGCCACAAACCCTATTTTCCATGGAGTGTAACTCCAAACATACAACGACCCACAAGCTGAAATTTGTATCACAGATGTTTCCTCAATGGCCTCCCAATTTCATGGTATGAATCATTCTAGAATTTTTTTTATTGCGCAAAAGGTGAGATGGCCTGTAAATAACATACCTTAGAAAGCATCATCAAAAGAATTTATCCTCCCTTGAATTTTGGCCTTCTTTACTTCACCTTCCCTCTGAAATTTAGCTTAGATATCCTTTGGTTACCTCACTCACTTGTAGATATTAAATATGCTCAAGTGTGTTTAAAATGAGAGATCATTTCCTCTTATTTATACTTTCATGTAGCTTCCTCAAGGGGTTGCCTTCTAACCATCTTAACCCACTTTCCTTATTTTAGGGCTAACCCACTTCTAACCACTTGTCCACTTAGTAATTTATCCATTAAATTTATTATTTAAATAATTTCTTTTGTACTAACCACTTGTCCACTTAGTAATTTCTCCATTAACTTTATTATTTAAAAAATTTCTTTTGTATCCACTTTGACTACTTTGACCTTTTGGGGCTTCTAGATGACTCATGAGGGTTCTCCAACTTCACATGGCCATAACTCTCTAACCATGAGGAGTTATGTGACGTTCCACATACCACTAGAAATGGCATGACATGTACTATCCATCTAGAATAGTCTTGCCTGCAAATATATCAAAACTCATACCATTATCCATCAAACCAACTTGGTTCCATTACCCTAACCATTATGCTACCAGAATTCGCTACTGGACTTTCTTCAAGGGTTGACATCAATTAAAACCAACCCAAATAATCAACAATATCCCCCTTTAGAATTGATGAAAACACTCTGATGCAATAGTGAACTCATATCACTCATGTTCCCCCTATGACCATCGCTCCCCCTGAAACCATGTCTCTATGCTCTGAATCTGATAAATCTCTCCCCCTTTGTCATCAATAGAAAAGGCATCTTTCCATCAGGGGCTACTCTCCCTAACTGAACTATCCTTGGGGATACTCCCCCTAAACTCTTCCTAAAACTGATCTCCCAACCTAAACTGTCCTCTTTATGGTGCTTCCTCATGTACATATAAGACATATAAGATAAGCATTCAAAAGAATTCATTTTGGAGTAGAAATTACTCCGAGTCTTTGGCGAAGATACTCAAAGGATTCTCATGGAAGCAGCTTTGTAAATATGTCTGCCACTTGTTCTTTTGTGCCCACATATTCAACTCTGATGTTCTTCTTTGCAACTTGTTCCCGTAGAAAGTGATACTTTATTGGAATGTTCTTTGTCTTGGAGTGCATCACCGATTTCTTTGAGATACTGATGGAACTTGTATTATCACAATAGATTGGAATGGGCTCATCATACTCAACATGTATATCTGCCATAGTTTGTTTCATCCATAGAAACTGTGTACAACATGTTGTTGTTGCAATATACTCTGTCTCAGCTGCAGATAAGGATACTGATGATTGTTTCTTTATTATCCATTATACTAAACACTCACCCAAGTAGAATGATGTTGCATTGGTGTTTCATTGGTCATCAATGCAACCTGTCCAATCTGCATCTGTGTAGGAAATAAGTGATAGATCATTTCCTTTTGGATACCATAATCCAAACTCTTTTGTTCCTTTGATATATATGAAAATTCTCTGCACTCCTAATATATATGATTCCTTTGGTGTTTCTTGAAATCGTGCCACCTGTCCAACTGCCTACATTACATCTGGTCTAGATGTTGTCACATATAGTAAGTTTCCAATCATTGACTTGTATTGCCTCTAGTCTATAGAATTTGAATCATCATCTTTGCTCAACTTGCAACTGGTTTGCTTAGGAGTGATAACTGGTTTGCAATCTTCCATTCCAAACCTCTTTAGCATTTCTCTTATATACTTAGCTTGAAAAATAAAAATTCATTGGTTGTTTTGATGTATCTGAAGACCCAAAAAGAAGGATAGTTCTCCGAGTATTGACATTTCAAATTCATTATGCATATTCTTTGCAAATTTTTGTCTTAACCTGTCATCATTACTTCCAAAAAAATACCATCAACATAAACTTCAATTAATAAAATACTATCTTGAGTTACCTTGATGTAGAGGTTTTTGTCTACACTTCCTTTTCTAAACCCTACCTACTGTAGATATTTATATAGTCTAGAGTAGCATGCTCTAGGAGCCTATTTTAGACCATACAATGCCTTCTTCAATTTGCACATGTAATCTGCATTCTCTGAAAACTAAAATCCTTCTGGTTGTTTGATGTAGACTTCTTCTTCAATTTCCCAATTTGGAAAAGTTGATTTCACATCCATTTGATACACTTTAATATTTTTGGAGCAAGCATAAGCTAAAACCAATCAGATTGCTTCCATTATGGCAACTAGGAAAAATGTCTCTTCAAATTCGATTCCTTCAACCTGTGCGTATCCTTTACATACCAATCTAGCTTTGTTCCTTGTAACCTGTCCATTTTCTGCCAATTTATTTCTAAATACCCACTTTGTGCTAATTACATTCTTATTCTTTTGTCCTGGAACCATTCCCAAGTGTCATTCTTCTCTATTTCATCCAATTCTTCATTCATGGCCTTATTCCAAAATTTATCATGCTTCTACAATCACTAGCTATGTTTCCATAGTTATTACATTTTTAACATTCAATGTTACATGGGGCCACATAGGCAATTATTGCTTAACCATTTATTTTATAATCCCTACAATTTGAAACCTTATGTCCAAAATTAGTACAATAAAAACAATGACCATAAAAGAAATTTGCATACCTCGGAGTGAATGATCTTCTTTGTGGTGTAGTCCTTATGAATTTCTGCCTTGACTGATCATGATCATGATTGAAGCTTCTTTGTGTCTTGAACAAGGATGGTCTTCTTGAAGATGTATCTTCAATAGTTTTCTTAGATTTTGGTTGACCATGATTCCTTCCTTTGAGTAGTTATGCATAACTCTTTCTATTTTCTTCATTCTTCTTTTCTGGAAAACTAGAGTGCTTCTCTTCATTCTCTATGACTGATGTGGATGTTTTTGTCTCTTCAACATTCTTGTTGAGCTTGACGATTTTACTTCTCAATGTGACAACTTCTTCTTCAAGCTGCTCAACCTCTTCTTCTTTCTTCATCATCTGAGACTTCATGACTTCTTTTGTTCTTTTCGCTTCTTCAAGATGGATTTTTAATGTGATTATTTCTTCTTCAAGTCCTTTCTCTTCTTGACCAAACTTTGCCTCAAGCTGGTTTAGATCGTTAGTTATTTCTTTAAGATGATCTGTCAATATCTTCTCTCTCATTTATGCTTCTTCCTTCTGTGCTGCTATGTTGGCTTCCAAATACTACTTTTGATATTCAAGATTTTCTTCAATCTTTCTGGCTTCTTCTAGCTGATTTCTTAAGTTCTCGATGACCTAATGGGATTCTTAAAAAATTTGAATACTTTCCTTTTGTCTCATCAATTCTTTCTTGAGTGACTTGTTTTCTTCTCTTAGTTCATCTAAATAACTAATCAATTATGCATCATAATTGTCTTCCTTTTTAATTAGTTTTTCTGTCTTATTTCCTTCATGTAATTTTATTTCAAGATGTCCATGTTTTTCACAATTAAAGAAAAGCAACATGCCTCTGGTGATTATGTACTCTTCATCTTCTTAATCTATTTGACATGGTGAACACAATTCTTCTTGATCTGTATCTGCATCTTCTTTGTAATTTTTTGAATCTGTGATGGGTGAAGAATATATATCATGTAATGTATCCCAAAGTTCTTTGGTTGATGAACATTTACCAACCTTTTCTCTTACCAGATTAGGTAGTCCTTCCTAGATGAAATCCATTGCTATTTTGTTATTCTTATTCACTTCCTTCTTGGTTGCAGTCTTTTCCCTTTTTGAACTATCATATCATGCAACAACTGATAGCCAAATATAATGCCCCTGTGTCTGTAAAAATACTTTCGTCCTTTTGTTCCACATCTCATAATTTAAACCATTATGACTATTAAACATTGGTACTCAATTCTTAAAAAAATCCATGATCTCCTTCCAATAGTTAAACTATTTCCCAAAGGAACCGGATCTGATACCAATTGTTGAATTACTGAGTGGGGGGGTGAATCGGTAATAGAGCAATTCAACCATTTTTAACCACAAAATGAAAGTGTTATATCAATGTATAATTATCATCCAATAGTTGTAAAGTAAATAAACAATGAACAAATGAGCAATCATACACATACACAGTACACCGATGTTATTACGTGGAAACCCAAAGTGGGAGAAAACCATATAATGTTTTTTCTTATATTTCTTTAAGAATTACATTCATTGGAAGCACCAACTTCCTTTGTTTTTCAGCTACAACTGGAAGGAGGCTCCAACCCCCTAGTTTCTCAAGCTACAACCTAAGGTAATATCCAACTCCCCAATTCTCTGTCTACAACCAAAAGGAGGCTACATCCCCCTATGTTCTCCGGCTACAACCGAAAGGTGGCTACAACCACATTTCCTTGCCCCGTACAATCTCCCTGACATAGAAGTAGAATGATGGAACCATTGTCACACTATCATTGTGAGATATATTGATGTAAACCTGTACCAATCAACCTATAACAGCATGTACCAATAATCCATGCCAACATGTACCATACATCAACCTGTACCTCAATCTGTACCATAAACAAATGCATCAACCATGCACCAAACCTGTACAAATAACCTGTCACAATAACATGTCCAAACAACCTATAATCAACCTGTACCATAAACAAGTGCATCAACCATGCACCAACCTATACCTCAACCAAAATCCCTCATCAATTTCATCATCCAAATCTGATTTGTAACTATGTAATAGACCTGGTGTATATGATCACATACCTGCAAACCTTCCTTAACTTTAACAACAAGAGACTAGCATTTTCATCAAACTTCATTTTAGTCTCACGTGACTAATTTTGGATTAGCCAACAATCCTAACTTGAAATAATCATAGATATGTACCTGTAATGAATAAATATCTGGAAATAGTACACAATGTTCTTCATTTTCTTTTATCCAATTCCTCCAGGTTTCACTACTTGGAACCTCTCAGAAAAGGAGTTATATCAAAAATGGCATACCTTGTTGAATTCTGGCTTATTTTAGAGAGCGAACTTGTAGAGAGTGCCCCACATGGAATACTTGTTGTATGGATCTGAAAATGGTACAAAAAATACTACAAATTGTACTATAACCAATACATTTTGTCTTACTAAATTTGAATCTATTATAAATAAGTTATGACGTTTTTACCCGAAACACATGTTTTAGACTAGTTTCGGGACTAGCCACAAAATCTATTTTCCACAGAGTGTAACTCCAAAAATACAACGAACCACAAGCTGCAATTTGTATCACGGCTACTTGGATATGTTTCATCAATAGCCTCCCAATTTCATGGTCTGAATCATTCTAGAAAAAAAATTATTGTGAAAATGGTGAGATGACCTATAAATAACATACCTTAGAAAGCATCATCAAAAGAATTTATCCTCCCTTGAATTTCATCCTTCTTTACTTCAACTTCCCTCCAAAACTTGCTTAGATATTCTTTGGTTACCTCAATCACTTGTATATATTCAATATACTCAAGTGTGTTTAAAATTAGAGAGCCTTGCCTCTTATTTATACTTTCACGTAGCTTCCTCAAGGGGTTACCTTCTAACCATCTTAACCCACTTTCCTTATTTTAGGACTAACCCACTTCTAACCACTTGTCCACTTAGTAATTTATCCATTAACATTATGTTGGCAGCCATTTTTCATTTTCATCTTTTCCTTATAAGCTGCCCACATAAGGGTTTTGAAACCTCAATATTCGTCGCAATTCTTTTAAATAAAACGACACGATTATCTTGCGCATTTGCACGCCTGATTTTCGTTTTAATTTTCACAACCGCAAGCGTGAAAACCTTGAGTTGGAAGTCACGTCGATGGCATTAATATCGTCACTGGATTATAATCTTGTTCTATGGTCATTTCACCTATAACTCAATGACAGTCACACAGTGAGCAAGACACCAAACCTTTACTCACTTTGCATTTTTGTTAATTTTATAAGTTTGTGTTGCAATGGTGTTCTAGTGATTGTGATCGAGTCCTTGATACAATGTTGGGTGATGTTATATTGTCTTTGATCAAATTCCTTGGTGCAATGGTTTCATGAGAATGCATTAACATTGTGATTAAACCCTTGGTGCAATGGTTTCATACGACGCGTAAATTCTATCCTTGGTGCTATATTCAAAACGATTGTTCTATTTTAAATCATACAAACACTATTGTTTGTGCAAATATTCGGGTCAACTTATCATGGTTTTCAATAGTTGTTTGATTGGCATGTCATTTACATTGCTTTTAACACACAGAAATAGTGATTTGAATCACCATAGCGTCGTCGATTGTACATTTCGATATGAATGTTTTGCATGCGTTTGTTTCGTTCCACCACCCTCGCACACTTAGGCATTAATGTCTGCCTTGTATCTCGGGTTACCTCTGTTGGTTTTGGGGAAACTTGTGAGCTTTCAGTTCTACGTATACCCTATCCATTTACCCTGCTCACTATGTGTTCTCTCCTATGGCCCCTGTAGTGAAAATTGAACCCCATGGTGTCCAGACTCTATTATGATTTGATAATGCCAGAGGGGACTGTTTAGGCTAACCACGTAATTCCCTCCCAGAGACACGTGTTTGCGTGAGCAATTCTGGGCAAACGGTTTTGAATCAGATCAAACCCTTGAAAACCCAAAACCAAAATTAGCCCTTTTACCTTCAATGCGAGTGGTTTCCTCAGAAATTGGTTTATTACAGAGTTATAGATCGTGTTTTTGAGGTCAAATCTCGGATCTTCTCCGTGGCTGAAAGGTGCGTTTTGGTCTATGTGCATTTGTTGAAATGTTTATTACTTCTCCAGGCCTATGCCTCAGAACCTCTCTCACTCAACCTGCCTTTCCCCCTCCTATACTCTTTCCCCCTATTGAACCCTTGATCAATCCAAAGATTCATCAGGCAGTCTGTCAGCAAGTTGAAAGATAACAGGCTCTGTTCTCTTTAGAAATGTTGAGGTGGCTACCGCTTTTGTTAACTCAAAATTGGCATGACCGAATCGTATCTCTACAGCGAAGGTATGTTATTTCAATAATGTTTTAGAACGATTTTGTTTATTTTGAATTAGAAAGAATGATTTCATTTTGAATTAGAAAAAACTATTGTGTTTGTGTTGATTTGTTTGCTAAATCAAATATGGTTCTGTTTTGATTGAATCGATTTAACGTGATTTTGTTGTTCTTAAATTAGTCGATTATGTTTTCTCTGAATTAGTTTGATATAGTTTTGTTATGTTTGTATTGATTCAAAAATGAATTTGTTAGTTTTGAATTGACATAAACGATTGTGTTTGTGCTAAATTAGTACAAAAGATTTGTTTGCTAAATCGATTATAATCTGTCTCGATTGAAATTGATCCAAAAACGATTTCGTTGGTTTTGAATTGTCAAAACGATTCTGTCTGTTTTGAATTGGTAATAAAGAAAAGTTGTTTGACATACATCCCTGTTACCATTCGATTAATTCAATATGATTTCGTTTATTTTGAATTGGCATAAAAAATTTGGTTAGTTTTAGTGTGAATGATTGGCTTTGTTTTGAAATTAGTAATTGGGATTTGTGTGATATATAACATACATTTTTGTTATCATTGGATTAATTCTATACAATTATGTTTGATAATATGACTAGCTACAGAATCGTTTGATTTTGTTAGCTAGTTATAAAATTTGGATTTTTGTTGATTTTACAACTGAACACTATCTAAAAATTGTTTACTTTTGCCTATCTACAGGTACATAGGAATTTCAATGGGAATTGGATCTGCTGTGGCAGTTTAGAACATGCTTTTGTTACACAGGTTTTGTTTTAGGTTATTAGTCTTAGGCAAAAATAGGAATCCGAGAGATTGTTCCCAGATTTTTGCAAACAGTTTTGATAATTCCCACAGGGATGTTTTACCTTGTGGCCTTTATATACTTATCATTTTTTGTAAAGAACCCATCACTGTTGGGAGAACAAATACTATGGACTTATGATGATACAGACTCGAATGGAAGTGGATCTTTTGTAATAGCTTTAGCTTTCAATTTATCATACTTTCGTTCAAGTTTTGTGCATTTTAATTTGTGATTAAGTTATTGACTACTTTACATATCAAGACTTGTTACAGGTTGATGCGTTATGACTTAAATTTTGTCCATATTTGATGTGTCTCATTTTACTCACAACAATCACTCTGTTTGAATTTAATTAACAGAAGGTTTATCTTCTTAATTAAATGAACAATTATATGCAAATCTTCGCACTAGGA
Source organism: Picea engelmannii (assembly GCA_009831015.1). Classification (NCBI taxonomy): domain Eukaryota; kingdom Viridiplantae; phylum Streptophyta; class Pinopsida; order Pinales; family Pinaceae; genus Picea; species Picea engelmannii. Next base: position 85,930 of record ML780151.1, on the reverse strand, counting down.
TTTATCTAATTGTGATGATCTGTAAATTTTAAGATTGTTGTTGTTTTATGTCTTGTTTGTTTTGTCATTCGTATTCAAAGAGCACTTATGCTTCCTATTTACAAGAAGCTTGTGGAAAATCTGTTGTGGATTTCTCCCATCAAACAGCTAAACCGAGCACTGTGAACAGGACAAATAGGAAGCGTTACTCGAGGTTAGTTTTTTATTTGCAATTTAATAGTTAAATGAATTTGAGAATTCTCAGTAGTTTGGATAGATATATAGTTCATATTTACAGTTAGGATTGTTATTTTAATTGCTTAGCTTAGATAGTTTTCATTTTTCCTTTCTCATAAAAATTATAAAAATCAAAAACAATAGTTTCGCTGCCATAACACATTTTACAAATGATTTTGCAATTTTCGATTAAAATTTGTATTCTGTAAATACTGTACATATGTAATTGAGATTAATTGTATTAATAAGACGAACATTTAATAAGTAGAACGATTGCTCTATAACATTAGATAATAAACCATATATATATATTTCAGATTTGTATATAGTTTGTTGTAGTTGCTTTTTCACTTAGATTAGTTTCCTTAGCTTAATTTTTCTTTCGTTTTCCTAGGACTTAGATCAGATAACGGAGCTGTTAAACCCGTTGGAGTGGATCATTCCAAACGGATTGGGTTATTTAGACAACCCCGGACCGGATCCACCCCTCCAGTTGACGGACGATCAACTTTGCCTGTCAACAAATGGCGCTACAAGGAGGGTCGACTGACAAGATGGCCTTGTAGGAGCCTTTATTTTAAATATATTCAATTTCCCCATGGCTCCCCAAATCACTGTGTTGGAACATGATTTCAACTTCTCATTACCCGATGTTCCCAACGAGACTGTCTCTCGCTTGTCCAAACTCGCCTTTGATGGTGGAGGCAATATATATGCTAAAGACAACCTTAACAAGTTTTGGTGGAAATGCATCAAACATGACATCTCAGATTTGAGAATTTTATGCAGACTTTTCGCTTTTACTTTTAGAGGTCGGATCAAACATTGGTTTGAATCCTTTCCATCATGTCACATTTTTTGTTGGTTTCAATTTGTAGATGAGTTTCTAGATGCTTTTGAAATTTATGATTTTGATCAATTATGTGAAGAATTTCATACTTCGTTAATCAACAACGATTCATCTTCAGAAGAATTTTTGACAAGAGTCTATCATATCCTCTGTAAATTTAATCTCGATGACATGTCATTGGCATTAAATCTCTTCTATGACGTTTCCATCCCTTCCATCTAGTCATGTTCAATCACAAATGAAGAACCAATTGTAGATCCTATCACTCAACTGCAAGAACAATCTTCTTCACAAGAAGAGAAAAATTCTTCCGATAATGTTGAACAAGCTATGGAGGTAGAATCTATTGACCATGTCCTTATTGACAACCAAATTGGTTTTTCCTTTTAATCATTGTATTTTCAGTCTTCGAACAGTATGGAAGAAGATTCATTTATGGCTCAAGGTGAATATCCCCATTCTTTTAACTCATGCTCTAATCAACATTTGAAATCATTCATTGAAGAACACTTAAGTGACAAAAATCATCTTGAATGTTCTAGTTTTCCTATGAAACCGATTAGAGAAGAAGATATACAACTAGAAGAAGAAACCTTAAACCTTCATCCTCAAAATGCACTTTGTTCACAGGAAAGACTAGATGTTTGTCACATAAATTTTGAATTATCTATCACACAAAAGGCAAATCCAGATGATCATATCATGTTGAGGTATTCGTCACCAAAATAGAGTGAGAGTTTTAAAGAAAGTGAAGAGAATTGTCTTGAGAATACCATTGTTGAGTATCATAGTTCAAGAGATTCTTTCCGTCTGCTTATTTCTGATTCCTTTTATTCTTTATATCCTGATATATTCCTAGATTCTGGTGGACTTGACATCTTACCTACAACATCCTACTCTTTTCCACCACAATCATATCCTTTTGATATGCTAAATTTTGGTGAAATCAATCCCAAACCTAACACTGATAAAACCGGATTTGACGTGTGTTCACCTTCATCACTCACATGGGAAAAGGACATGTTGCGAGATGATTTTACACGGTTTATTGTTGAAAAGGATGATGCATTATATCTTATGGAAATCAAACATTCTAAGTTTCATATTCGTTCTTTAATTAGCTCGAATCTTAATGTCTATGCTTCACATTTTGAAATGATCAATCTCATCGAAGGAGACATTCAAACCAATGATCTAATTGATTGCACGAATCCTCCTATGATGAGTTTCCCATTGATATATTTGTTTCATCAAAATCATGGTTTGCATTCCCATTTTTGTGACAGGATCTTAGGATGGCTTGAATATTCATATACAAAAAAAAATCATAATAAAGACAAAGTTGTGCTTGCTTTCTTTTTACCTAAGTATCTTGGAAGTAGGCATGACATATTTCTTTTAGATCCTCCATGTGAAGAAATTAATGAACACTTAGAGAATTGTCAGGAGGATGGGGAATTTCAGCCTTGGATGATGGTTATTCCATTTCCTCGTAATCCTGACAAGTTTTTCAAAATTACTTACACTCGTCCATGCCATTATGACCCTTATCATGACAAGATTGCACAATCGCTGGAGGATTCATACAACAAGAATATTGAAGGGAATGGTAAGATCATGCTTACTTTGTTTTTAGATGTTGATTATGAAGGTAAGCGTGATATGTTTCTATCATTTTTTGATATATTACCATTCTTATTAATAATGTTTGATTCTGTTTCCGTTGCAGGATTGGAGTTACTCTGATGGCTACATTTGAAACATGACTTCACGTAGTATTCTGATTTGTTTAAAAGTTAGGGTAGGTTTAGGAATAGGTTTTCTTTCAGTTTTATTTATCACTAGTTCTCTTTGTAATAATGCAGTCATGAACACAAGTGGGCGCACCATGAGAACCATAATATGGTTGTTGTCAGGGAAGTCCCCTTGATCCTTTTCTCTTTGCTTTTAGTTGAACATTTATTTTCAAAAACGCAGTATCGTCATGAAAATCTTAAATGGAAAGTAAAGAGATAAATAAATCTGAATCAACCCTGACCCAAGGTACCACGAGTAGGACTGCTTTCCCATCAAACAAGATTTTTCTACTTTCTTTCAGGGATTTGTTGCATGAGGTTTTCAGATGCACCTTCTGTACATATTTATTTATTTTTGTGATTTTTTTTTCTTTCAAATCTTTCTTCGCTGGTGTGTTTTGATTTCTCCCTTATGCTTACCAGTTTTTGCTTTTGGAAATACACATACCTGCATTTTGAACTGTTCAGACAAAGAAAACAGAAAATTCTTTCACTAAAATGACTATTGAAAAATTGTCTTGTTGTTCCTGAGTCTGTACTAAGGCTTAAAGTACAGGGTCAAGGCATCCGAAAGTATGGTAATGGTTGATAAAGGATTTAATTAACCTTCGGTATGGGAAGCTAATGGGGGTTTCTGCGTTCACGCTGTCTGGCTTCCAGCTGTTCCTGGGTTGCGATGTCTTGTTCAATGGCCGCCCATGATCGTTCTAATTCTTCCCAGGTATTAGCAGTTCTAAGGGTCGTGCTGAAAAGATTTAACGCGATATTAGTTTGATCTGCTATCCCGAGTTGAATATTAGGTTGAATTACCGTGGGTACAGTCATTGAGGAACAGTAAGGGTATGGAAATGATTCAACGAGAGATTTTAATGGCTGATTCAATTCGGTTGAAAATAAGAGAAATCTTCGTTTGAAGAAAGAAATGAGACTACAAACGAAAGGCCCTTTCCCGTAACTGTATGTTTTTTTTGTAAAAGGTGTGAAATGCGAGAAGAACATCTAGTTACAAGTAACGTAAAATTCTTATCGATAAAACTCACGTGTACATGGAAGGAGAAATTGACATGAACATAATTGACATGGTGCAAGTGAACACAAAATCCTGTAACTGTAGCTTGGTCTTACACCTGCTGATAGCCGGTGCAGAGGAAGGACAAGGGACAATTACTGTAATATGAGCTTGCTTCCCTATAGTAGTGGTCGTACTAAGTTATAGCGATACCTCTCAATTATGTAGAGCAAAATGAAAAGAAACAAAGAACATAACAAAACAAACTAATTGTGTAGAGCAAAATGAAAAGAAACAAAGAACATGATAAAACAAACTTGAGATACAGTCGGGACAGAATCGGGAATCTTGAATTTGCTTTGCATTAACTTCCTTCATGGGAGAATTCTGTTACAATGGGTACCAAAAAGTCCAGCCCTGTCTTCTTCTTTCTCTGTTCTATTTATACAAAAAGTGCCAGGTGCTTCCCTTGCATGACTCGGTGAATATGATACACCCGTCCGTAAAACTGGATACAAGTTGTGGCGGTTTTATTTGACAGCTGTTAGGAGCGAAATCACTCCATCTCTTCAACTTCATTTTCAAGATGTGCCAGGTGCTTGCTTCTGTATAGACTCAGTGCATATCCTACATTTGTCCAGGAATTGGGATATGAGCTGTGACGGTTCTGCCTGACAACTGGCTTCAGCAGAATAGCAGTCTCGGGCTAATTGAGGAAGTTGATTTCCCATATATGCGTCAACAATATCAAGGGTGCCGAGTTGTGTGCTGGGTTGAATTAGATGCTCATCAATTTGAGCCATCCCTGCCCTGTCCATTTTAGTGATTTCCACCAAATCTCTCTCATTTTTCTCCTTTATGTCAAGAGAGATCCGCTCCATATTTGTTTGCCTCAGCGTCTCTGTGTCTCCTCCATTCTCTACCCCTAATAGTTCAACGTTTACGTTTTTGAAGGTTTCTTCGAGTGAATTCGTCAATTTTTGTGCCTGCTCCTTGCTCAAAGCGATATCATGCTCCCAGTTCTTTAACAAAATATTACCTCTAGTCTGTTCGACAATGGAAAGCCCGGGGGTTCCTGCCGAAAACCTATTATTGGTAGCTATCACTGCTTCCTGGAAGACGACCCGAGCAGCCTCCGCGTTTCTTTCCTTGACAATAAGATTCTCAGAAATCTGATTCACCAACAAGCAATCCTCCCGAAACTCCCCGATTTTGTTTAGTAGGCTCTGTTGAACAGAAGAGACCCTGCTCCGAATGTCGATCGCTCGAGATTTGACAATCTCGACGTCAATCACCTTGCTTTCGGTGACCTCTAATTGAGCCCGTAATTGTGTGATCGTATCCCTCTGGTGGCCGAACTGCACCCGACCATCTCGGATGACTGAATTTTCCTTCTCCATCTTGGTCTTGAGGACCTCGATCTCTTCCCTATCGGCCAATTGGGCCAGCTCTATTGCTCCACTCGCTTGACTTTTAGCATCTTCGGCAGCTGAATCTATTCGAGCTTCAAGAGTCTTGATTAACCGATTCTTTGCTCTAAGCTGATTTTTTAATGCTGGGACTGAAAATTGATTTGCTGTTGCGTACGCTCCCAGCGTTCCTGCAATTTCAGTGGCAAATTCATCCTTCTTTTTATTTTTCCCATCGGTCATCACCTTGAATCTTTTAGTTGTGGATTCTCCCTCTTGATAAACTTCTTGCTTCACTACAGCTTTCCTCTTTTTGTCAAAAAAGAATTCATTAGGAGGGAGTTCCTCTGCCCTTATAGGCCTCAGTTCTTCACCCAAAATCCATCCTTCCTGTATGTTTCCCTGCGTTGATTGCAAAGGGGTGACAGAGGTGATGGGTGCCCCGATTTGCTTCGCCGTCTTTCCTAGTGTACTGAGCAGATCTTTCTCTTTCGGGCGGTCAGGGGTCTTCGTTATTGCCTCTGGATTCTGAGTCTTTGGTGGGTCTGTGTCTCTTATTTCCACCTTCGGACTACGCCCCTTGGGAGGATTAGTATTTTCCTTTTCTGTTTTGGGGTTTTCCCCCTGCTCCGGGCTCTTCCCTTTGTCTAGATTTTTCTCCTGTTCGGGGGTTTTCTTCCTTTCGGGACTCTTCTCTTGTTCTCCTCCCTGACGCTTTTCGGGGTTAGAGGTTTGCCCCTCAGAAATTTCGGCTTCTTTTTGTTTATCTTTAGGAAGTCCCAAACCCCCCAGTACAACGGGGAGACATCGCTTCCTGTTTGCCTGGAATTTTAAGACAGAAGCCCTGTCTTCGGCCGCTAGGGATTCGATTCGGAATTGCACTTCCGAATAGGATCTGACGCCTCGGAAAACATCATCCGAAGGCGAGGATTCGTGTTCAAACCTCTTTAAGCCACAATTTCCTAAATGAGTACTCACGATTCTTTGTGGATCATGCCTTTTATATTCAATATAGGCCAAATTTAAGCCTTCTAAAGCTGCAGCCTCAGCCTTAGAATGTCCGAAATCGAGCAGGGAATATGAATTAAGTCGGATAGGAAAAGACGACCATACCTTTTTTGCTGATGCTTTTAGTTATTTGCTCACGCCGCCGATTAATGTCTGCCGAGCAATCTCACGACATGCCAGTTTATCGGGGATAAATTACGGGAGCGCTATAGGAGGAACAGTAGCTCCGAATACTCTCAAATAAGAGAATTCTTCTTCCACGTACCAGTCTGCGATCTGGCTTAGGTTCGCAGCAATGTCATCCGAGATGCGGGGTGGTAAAAGACCAAAAATGGTGACATGCAGGGGCACCACCACCCAATTAAAAATTTCATAAATAAACTCATTCGCATTATTTTCCCACAGTTTATCGTGGTACTCATGCACAGTTTTTTCTTCGGATGGACTCCAAGCCCAATTCATCAAAGGAAAAGGCGTCAGGGAGCATATCGCGTCCATGATATACGCGGACATGTACAATCTGGACGGCTTCCCGGCTGCCTTCTGCTCCTGGTACTTGGTGATTTTGTTGAACAAATTATCAGAGAGTATTTTGGCCCAATCGAAAAAATGAGGGGTACCCACTGGACGAAAAAATGAGCGGTGTCCTCCGCTCCGAAAAGTCGACAAGTCATCATGGCCACATACCTATAGTTTGGTTCCAACGAAGAAATTGAATATACACCTTCGTTGTTGACCCTGAATGTGGAGGAACGAGATACCCAATCCTTTATCAAGCCCGACATAGTCTTGTCAAATTCTTTGCACTCGTTCTCTTTGAATTCTGCGAAGAATTCTTTGCCAAACGTGTATTCAAAGGTCGCTGGGGGCTTGTACATAGACTGTATATGATCGGGCCTAAAAGTTCCAATCCTGGCCCGTCTGTCATTCAGAATAGTTCTGGAAGGGAGGTCGACGTGATCCAATGCCCATCGGATCATATCGTAATATGGGAGCAACCGAGGTCTGGTTGCCACCAAGTGCATTTTCGACTGAACAATTGTCTTGTATCTAGTGTTCATGTTGTCCTTCACAACATCATAGTTATAGTCATCAAAATCTGAACAGTTCACTAACTCTGATTGCAGGATATTTGTAATAGAAGACCAGGTAGATACTGAGCCGTCCGTCCGAGGCGAAGTATCCGCGACGTTGTCTGAACCCTGTGCGGCGGCTTCGACATTTGCTTTAGCTCCTCTCCTTGGCGCCATAGCTGAAGCTGGTGTTTTTGTTCTTCTGTGATAAACCTGCATATACATACAGAGGCTAGTTCACTTGGAGAAATCTTGCTCTATACGCTTAATAAGAAATGTTTTCTTTTTAACAAATAAAACAAAGTCGCGTATATATTTTGAAAACCATGTACCTTGTCATCAGTTTGTCAAATCGTGAATAAAACCAGATTAATTGAAACAATCCGATCTTATTTTCATCGTGGATTTGCCCTAATTTCTCATTAATGTCATGAATATTGGGCGGCTTGACAGGCACTCAGGTTATGGGGAGTAAATGAATAAACACCTCGTGGAGTGTGCCAACCTTGAAGCGCGGGACGTAATCCGTTTGAAAAAGTTTCCAATCTTAATGACTTATAGCTTTCCTCGTTTTTCGTCATCTCGTGAATTTCCCTTTAACGTTCTGATTTTATAACTCGCGAGACTGCGAGTTCCGACCTTAGCATTAATTAACAATAGTTTTGATGCGGCGGATCCTTAATGATATGATTAACTTAATCGCCAGATCGTGACTCGGGAGCTTGAAGGCAAAATTTTAGGAGATTGATATGCCGAGTCGCGATATTGCGATGCGGCGATAATTAAGGCTCAATATAATTATGTCGCAACTTCGCGAATCAGAATTTTGGACACTTCAACTTTATGAAAGAAAATGCCGAGAGGCGATGCGCCGAGAACCGAGTTCAACTATGGTTAGTTTTTTACTCCCGGTTCTTGACTATGGTTATTTAAAAATTATCGCGTTCTCGGCTCTCGGGGTTGAGAAAACAAAAATTTAATGTCGAGAAATGCCGAGACGCGAAGCCCCGACGATGTCTAATCAAGGGTTAAAGGTCTTTATACTATTCTTGCCTTGGACGAAAATTAGAACCGAGTTCGTATTCTCGCGACTCGGGACTTGTGGATTGAAAAATAAGGTGTCCGACTTGCGAGATTACGAAACTTTGAAAAATCCTAAGGACAACATACTTGCGAAAAATGGACCCTTTGTAAGTGACAAAGCATCACTATTCAGGCAACGAAAGTTTTTTCAGAGTTTTACGACTTCGGAAGGAAAGAGAAAAGAAAAACAACTCTAGATCTCAAGTATCAGAATATTCAAAATTGTGTGAGGCGAAAAAACAGGGGCGACTCCAACATAGGCTCCAACTAGGGATCCTGCTTCCCTGTGAGGCGGGAAGAACAGTAGACCAGGTACCAAAATTGGGTAAATGGAGTCATAGGCTAAAATCAAGAGAAAAATCGGAGGAAAAAAATAGAAAGGGTAAAAACTTTCGCTTGGTAATCCAGAAACTTTTTGAACTCAGATACTCTTCCCAAACACAGTTGAAGTCACCTTCGCAATTTTCCCTTTCTCACTACTAAGTTTGGGGAACGCTTCCAGACAGTCGTAACGGTCCAAGGTCATTCAATAGGTCTCATTATTCTTAGCTTGCATCAAAAGAATGATATTATATAATCTAAAATAGGAAAGTCCCTTCTGAATTCGGGGAGATGATTTGGTTTTCAGAAAGTGTTGATTACCAAAGTTAATTGATATTTACGTATAACAGCCCTATAGATCTCTCAGACATTGCTTCACTGCCAGCGATCCTGTTCAGTACCCCGGTGAAGTTGTCTGACCCCTTTTTACTGAATTTCGTTTCACCACTTCGGAAAATATTTATGCGTTTAAACGCTAAGACGAGGGCAATCATTTCTGAATTTCCTTTCATCGTCTTAATGGACATAGGTGGGGGCAATCATTTCTGAATTTCCTTTCACCACCTGTCTCAGTATTTTATTTAGTTTTTTAAACACGAAGATGGGAGCAATCAGTTCATATCGGGGCTGAGATCTATGTAGTATTCTTTATCAGAGGGTTGTTAACTTATTTTGATCACTTGGTATCAACCTCCCTTCGACCCTCACAAGTCCTTTGGTTCTCAAGGAGACAGGGGAAAAATAAAAATATTCTCTTTTTTAAGGAACATCCTGTTCAAGCAAGATTTGATATTTCAGACCTTATTGAAAAGCCTGGGAGAGTTAGGGCTGCTATAAGCTTTCCTTTGCTTAGTCGAGGATCAAGTAGTTGTGAAAACCAGCTTTCTTTGAGATCTGCTTTGGAATCCCTGAGGTTTGAAACGAAATAACCTTTATCCCTTCCTAAAGGCTTGGGAAAAATGATAGTGGTTTATTGAAAGTTAGGCCCAAATGTAGAGAGAAAACAAGGCAGCAATTAAATGATTTTACATAAAAACGGTCGCAACAGTTCTGGATTAGTTTTTCGAATGTATTCGAGGACAAAAATTATGACATGATCACCTTTGATTTAGCGTGTTCATTCAAGTTTAGTTTGAAGATCAAAGTCCAAAAAATAATACTGTTATCTAACCTTTTATATTGTAATTTAGACAACATTACCTCAGATTGCTTTAAACAGCCTTTCATGATTTATGTATCGAGAAAACTCACCTCTGTCTTTCGATTTCCCCGTGAACTATGAATTATCTTATGTATCACCTGATTTACGTTGTCCTGTTATCCACACTGGTCTGCACACTATTTTCTCTGTCAGCTTCGCCTGAGGCTGGAAACCTTCAAAATGAACACAAGTCTTATTTGAAAATGTGTTGAAAATTTAAGAAGGAAAACCAAAAATTGAGAATAAATATTTTGACAAAGACATCAATATGTACAAAAAACTCATAATGACTTTATTTATTTATACATGTATATATAAATATATAAAAAATTTCTATCCGACTGTTGTCAAGTCATGTAGTGTTTCAGATATCGCCCATTGACAGGGGCGCTGAGAACTTCGCCATCGATATTTTCCAGAAGAAAGGAATTCTTTCCTTCTGGAGCCGAGACCCTGAATGGTCCATACCAAAGGTGGTCAAATTTGTCGTGTTTCCCGACTTCTTCCCTCCTCGTATCCCATCTTAACACCAAGTCACTTGGGAGGAACTCTCTGTTCTTCGCCTTAATATCGAACAGTGCTTTCATATCATCCTGGTATTTTTGCATTTTCTCATCGACTTCCACTCTGAGTTGTTGAACCTCAATCAGTTGGTTAATCCTTCTGGTTACATGATTGGGCTCTTCGTTTTGGTCCTGCCATAATTTTATCACTGGCAATGCTAAGTTTATGGGCAGAACTGCCTCGGTCCCATATACCATCTGAAACGGCGAAATGCCGATAGATCTTTTAGTGCTGATGCGGTTTGCCCATAATGCGTGCTTCAAATGTATATGCCAGGACCTCTTGTTTTCGTTCAGTATCTTCTTAATTACGTTTACCAGGATTTTATTAGACGATTCGGCCAGCCCATTTCCCTGAGGGTAATAAGCAGTGTAATGGCCGAGAACGATACTGTACTTCTGGCAGAAGTCGATCATGGCCATGGATTTGAAAGCCTGGGCGTTGTCGGTTACAATCTTCCGAGGGCACCCAAATCTGGACAAAATGTTATTTTCCAAAAAGTCAATTACCACCGAGTCTGTGGCCCTTTTAGTTGGAATTGCTTCCACCCATTTCGTAAAATAGTCTGTGGCTGTTAGGATCCATTTGTCCTGGGCACTGGAATGGGGATTAATCTCTCCTATAAAGTCTAATCCCCATTGTTGAAATGGGGATTCGGTTTTGACTGGGACGAGTGGTAGTGCAGGGAGTTTTTGTTTACCAGCGAAGATTTGACATGAGTGACAGGCACGTACTTTGGCATTAACGTCCGAAAATAGTTTCGGCCAATAGTATCCGGCCCTCAAGATCTTATAGGCTGTGGCTCTCCATGCATGGTGTCCTCCACAAATTCCTTCGTGAAATTCTTCTATAACTCGTGGAGTTTCCGGCTCAACTAGACAGACCAGTAAAAATCCAAGTGGATCCTTCCAATACAATTGATTGTTTGAGATGCAATATTTGATAGCATGGAGTTTCAAAGTTCTGTATTTGGCTGGTGTCAGTCCATCTAGACACTTCAAGTTTAACAAGTAAAAAACTATATCTCTATACCAGCCTGACGACATGAATTTTTCTTCAACCTGGTTTGGATATGTCTGGTCATTTGGCTCTTGTAAGTGTGTGTCCTCGTCTTCCCCTTGTAGGCAATTGATA
>ML780151.1:22403-70392 GCA_009831015.1 Picea engelmannii | reverse complement strand
TTTCGCTCTCCCCATTGTTTGAGGAAGGCATCTTCCAAGGCGTTATATGTCTGAATAGAAGCTGCAGGAAGACTCCGAAACCAAGTTCGGACCTGTCCTTCGAAAGTTTGGACAAGTAGTCTAGAATAGACATCTTCGTGCTCTATACCACAAATGTCTGCGAACTGGTCAAAGAAGTTTATATGCTCGGTTGCGGTTAGATCTCCCTCCCCAGTGAACTTAGGAAGATTTTTAATGTAGTTGTCAGGTAAATCATGAAGTTGAGCGGGTAAAACTAGGGGAGCGTATCTAGCCACTACTTTTGCAAATACTCCGGGAGGGGGGGATTAGGTTGTCCTCCACCTCCTCCTCCGACGCCAGCCATTTTTTTAGGAGTAGGAAATGAGGGTGTAAAACACCTTTTTGAATCAGGTGAAACTGGGAAGTTTTGATGACGAAAGGATGGTATGTCAAAAGATAATGATCTTTCCAAAGGACCTTTCCCCTTGTTTATAGATGGGAAAGTTTGATGTGGCTCACTCCTAAATTCTGAGTGCTCTGTTTCCAGATCTTTGATATCCGACAGAGGGTTACCCAAAGTAGGAGGTTCGGCAGCGGATTTAGTCCTTAAAAGTAGACCTTTGGGTTTATTAGCTGAAGCGGTTGTTTCAAGCGAGCCTCTCGCTCTTAAAATTTTTTCAGGGTTGTTAACAGGCGTAATTAGCTTGCCAACCGGGTTCTGTCTGGTATGCTTTCTACCAGACGCCAGTTTGTGTTCAGTGGAGTCGCCAAGTGAAAGATTTTTAAAAATCCTTACAACGGTGTGCACTCTATGTTCACTATCAAAGAGCAACACTATCAACGAAATTGTTTGTCGTTCTCCCAGGGAAAAGATTTCGTAACTTCGTTCCCCAGCAACGGCGCCAGAAAGATGTTGTTCCTGAGTCTGTACTAAGGCTTAAAGTACAGGGTCAAGGCATCCGAAAGTATGGTAATGGTTGATAAATGATTTAATTAACCTTCGGTATGGGAAGCTAATGGGGGTTTCTGCGTTCACGCTGTCTGGCTTCCAGCTGTTCCTGGGTTGCGATGTCTTGTTCAATGGCCGCCCATGATCGTTCTAATTCTTCCCGGGTATTAGCAGTTCTAAGGGTCGTGCTGAAAATATTTAATGCGATATTAGTTTGATCTGCTATCCCGAGTTGAATATTAGGTTGAATTACCGTGGGTACAGTCATTGAGGAACAGTAAGGGTATGGAAATGATTCAACGAGAGATTTTAATGGCTGATTCAATTCGGTCGAAAATAAGAGAAATCTTCGTATGAAGAAAGAAATGAGACTACAAACGAAAGTCCCTTTCCCGTAACTGTATGATTTTTTGTAAAAGGTGTGAAATGCGAGAAGAACATCTAGTTACAAGTAACGTAAAATTCTTATCGATAAAACTCACGTGTACATGGAAAGAGAAATTGACATGAACATAATTGACATGGTGCAAGTGAACACAAAATCCTATAACTGTAGCTTGGTCTTACACCTGCTGATAGCCGGTGCAGAGGAAGGACAAGGGACAATTACCGTAATATGAGCTTGCTTCCCTATAGTAGTGGTCGTACTAAGTTATAGCGATAACTCTCAATTATGTAGAGCAAAATGAAAAGAAACAAAGAACATAACAAAACAAACTAATTGTGTAGAGCAAAATGAAAAGAAACAAAGAACATGATAAAACAAACTTGAGATACAGTCGGGACAGAATCGGGAATCTTGAATTTGCTTTGCATTAACTTCCTTCATGGGAGAATTCTGTTACAATGGGTATCAAAAATTCCAGCCCTGTCTTCTTCTTTCTCTGTTCTATTTATACAAAAAGTTCCAGGTGCTTCCCTTGCATGAATCGGTGCATATGATACACCCGTCCGTAAAACTGGATACAAGTTGTGGCGGTTTTATTTGACAGCTGTTAGGAGCGAAATCACTCCATCTCTTCAACTCCGTTTTCAAGATGTGCCAGGTGCTTGCTTCTGTATAGACTCAGTGCATATCCTACATTTGTCCAGGAATTGGGATATGAGCTGTGACGGTTCTGCCTGACAACTGGCTTCAGCAGAATAGCAGCCTCGGGCTAATTGAGGAAGTTGATTTCCCATATATGCGTCAACAATATCAAGGGTGCTGAGTTGTGTGCTGGGTTGAATTAGATGCTCATCAACTTGAGCCATCCTTGCCCTGTCCATTTTAGTGATTTCCACCAAATCTCTCTCATTTTTCTCCTTTATGTCAAGAGAGATCCGCTCCATATTTGTTTGCCTCAGCGTCTCTGTGTCTCCTCCATTCTCTACCCCTAATACTTCAGCGTTTACGTTTTTGAAGGTTTCTTCGAGTGAATTCGTCACTTTTTGTGCCTGCTCCTTGCTCAAAGCGATATCATGCTCCCAGTTCTTTAACAAAATATTACCTCTAGTTTGTTCGGCAATGGAAAGCCTGGGGGTTCCTGCCGAAAACCTATTATTGGTAGCTATCACTGCTTCCTGGAAGACGACCCGAGCAGCCTCCGCATTTCTTTCCTTGACAATAAGATTCTCAGAAATCTGATTCATCAACAAGCAATCCTCCCGAAACTCCCCGATTTTGTTTAGTAGGCTCTGTTGAACAGAAGAGACCCTGCTCCGAATGTCGATCGCTCGAGATTTGACAATCTCGATGTCAATCACCTTGCTTTCGGTGACCTCTAATTGAGCCCGTAATTGTGTGATCGTATCCCTCTGGTGGCCGAACTGCACCCGACCATCTCGGATGACTGAATTTGCCTTCTCCAGCTTGGTCTTGAGGACCTCGATCTCTTCCCTATCGGCCAATTGGGCCAGCTCTATTGCTCCACTCGCTTGACTTTTAGCATCTTCGGCAGTTGAAGCTATTCGAGCTTCAAGAGTCTTGATTAACCGATTCTTTGCTCTAAGATGATTTTTTAATGCTGCGACTGAAAATTGATTTGTTGTTGCGTACGCTCCCAGCGTTCCTGCAATTTCAGTGGCAAATTCATCCTTCTTTTTATTTTTCCCATCGGTCATCACCTTGAATCTTTTAGTTGTGGATTCTCCCTCTTGATAAACTTCTTGCTTCACTACAGCTTTCCTCTTTTTGTCAAAAAAGAATTCATTAGGAGGGAGTTCCTCTGCCCTTATAGGCCTCAGTTCTTCACCCAAAATCCATCCTTCCTGTATGTTTCCCTGCGTTGATTGCAAAGGGGTGACAGAGGTGATGGGTGCCCCGATTTGCTTCGCCGTCTTTCCTAGTGTACTGAGCAGATCTTTCTCTTTCGGGCGGTCAGGGGTCTTCGTTATTGCCTCTGGATTCTGAGTCTTTGGTGGGTCTGTGTCTCTTATTTCCACCTTCGGACTACGCCCCTTGGGAGGATTAGTATTTTCCTTTTCTGTTTTGGGGTTTTCCCCCTGCTCCGGGCTCTTCCCTTTGTCTAGATTTTTCTCCTGTTCGGGGGTTTTCTTCCTTTCGGGACTCTTCTCTTGTTCTCCTCCCTGACGCTTTTCGGGGTTAGAGGTTTGCCCCTCAGAAATTTCGGCTTCTTTTTGTTTATCTTTAGGAAGTCCCAAACCCCCCAGTACAACGGGGAGACATCGCTTCCTGTTTGCCTGGAATTTTAAGACAGAAGCCCTGTCTTCGGCCGCTAGGGATTCGATTCGGAATTGCACTTCCGAATAGGATCTGACGCCTCGGAAAACATCATCCGAAGGCGAGGATTCGTGTTCGAACCTCTTTAAGCCACAATTTCCTAAATGAGTACTCACGATTCTTTGTGGATCATGCCTTTTATATTCAATATAGGCCAAATTTAAGCCTTCTAAAGCTGCAGCCTCAGCCTTAGCATGTCCGAAATCGAGCAGGGAATATGAATTAAGCCGGATAGGAAAAGATGGCCATACCTTCTTTGCTGATGCTTTTAGTTCTTTGCTCACGCCGCCGATTACTGTCTGCCGAGCAATCTCACGACATGCCAGTTTATCGGGGATAAATTGCGGGAGCGCTATAGGAGGAACAGTAGCTCTGAATACTCTCAAATAAGAGAATTCTTCTTCCACGTACCAGTCTGCGATCTGGCTTAGGTTCGCAGCAATGCCATCCGAGATGCGGGGTGGTAAAAGACCAAAAATGGTGACATGTAGGGGCACCACCACCCAATTAAAAATTTCTTAAATAAACTCATTCGCATTATTTTCCCACAGTTTATCGTGGTACTCATGCACAGTTTTTTCTTCAGATGGACTCCAAGCCCAATTCATCAAAGGAAAAGGCGTCAGGGAGCATATCGCGTCCATGATATATGAGGACATGTAGAATCTGGACGGCTTCCCGGCTGCCTTCTGCTCCTGGTACTCGGTGATTTTGTTGAACAAATTATCAGAGAGTATTTTGGCCCAATCGAACGATGAACCTTCGGCTACCCGAAAAATGAGGGGTACCCACTGGACGAAAAAATGAGCGGTGTCCTCCGCTCCGAAAAGCCGACAAGTCATCATGGCCACATACCTGTAGTTTGGTTCCAACGAAGAAATCGAATATACACCTTCGTTGTTGACCCTGAATGTGGAGGAACGAGATACCCAATCCTTTATCAAGCCCGGCATAGTCTTGTCAAATTCTTTGCACTCCTTCTCTTTGAATTCTGCGAAGAATTCTTTGCCAAACGTGTATTCAAAGGTCGCTGGGAGCTTGTACATAGACTGTATATGCTCGGGCCTAAAAGTTCCAATCCTGGCCGGTCTGTCATTCAGAATAGTTCTGGAAGGGAGGTCAACGTGATCCAATGCCCATCGGATCATATCGTAATATGGGAGCAACCGAGGTCTGGTTTCCACCAAGTGCATTTTCGACTGAACAATTGTCTTGTATCTAGTGTTCATGTCGTCCTTCACAACATCATAGTTATAGTCATCAGAATCTGAACAGTTCACTAACTCTGATTGCAGGATATTTGTAATAGAAGACCAGGTAGATACTGAGCCGTCCGTCCGAGGCGAAGTATCCGCGATGTTGTCTGAACCCTGTGCGGCGGCTTCGACATTTGCTTTAGCTCCTCTCCTTGGCGCCATAGCTGAAGCTGGTGTTTTTGTTCTTCTGTGATAAACCTGCGTATACATACAGAGGCTAGTTCACTTGGAGAAATCTTGCTCTATACGCTTAATAAGAAATGTTTTCTTTTTAACAAATAAAACAAAGTCGCGTATATATTTTGAAAACCATGTACCTTGTCATCAGTCCGTCAAATCGTGAATAAAACCAGATTAATTGAAACAATCTGATCTTATTTTCATCGTGGATTTGCCCTAATTTCTCATTAATGTCATGAATATTGGGCGGCTTGACAGGCACTCAGGTTATGGGGAGTAAATGAATAAACACCTCGTGGAGTGTGCCAACCTTGAAGCGCGGGATGTAATCCGTTTGAAAAAGTTTCCAATCTTAATGACTTATAGCTTTCCTCGTTTTTCGTCATCTCGTGAATTTCCCTTTAACGTTCTGATTTTATAACTCGCGAGACTACGAGTTCCGACCTTAGCATTAATTAACAATAATTTTTATGCGGCGGATCCTTAATGATATGATTAACTTAATCGCCAGATCATGACTCGGGAGCTTGAAGGCAAAATTTTAGGAGATTGATACACCGAGTCGCGATATTGCGATGCGGCGATAATTAAGGCTCAATATAATTATGTCGCAACTTCGCGAATCGGAATTTTGGACACTTCAACTTTATGAAAGAAAATGCCGAGAGGCGATGCGCCGAGAACCGAGTTCAACTATGGTTAGTTTTTTACTCCCGGTTCTTGACTATGGTTATTTAAAAATTATCGTGGTCTCAGCTCTTGGGGTTGAGAAAACAAAAATTTAGGGTCAAGAAATGCCGAGACGCGAAGCCCCGACGATGTCTAATCAAGGGTTAAAGGTCTTTATACTATTCTTGCCTTGGACGAAAATTAGAACCGAGTTCGTATTCTCACGACTCGGGACTTGTGGATTGAAAAATAAGGTGTCCGACTTGCGAGATTGCGAAACTTTGAAAAATCCTAAGGACAACATACTTGCGAAAAATGGACCCTTTGTAAGTGACAAAGCATCACTATTCAGGCAACGAAAGTTTTTTCATAGTTTTACAACTTCGGAAGGAAAGAGAAAAGAAAAACAACTCTAGATCTCAAGTATCAGAATATTCAAAATTGTGTGAGGTGAAAAAACAGGGGCGGCTCCAACATGTCTAAACATCAATTATAATATACTTCTGAAATTTACAGCCATGTTGGGAAAAGACTGTTGTTTGAAAGAAGTTAACCGATTTCGATCTCTGAGAGAATTCTGTCACGATCATCCATTATCTTTTTACACTGTCCATGTTCCTTAAGGGAATAACTCAGAAGATGTATCCCTTCCTTCGAAGGTTGGTTTTGTAAACAAACCATCTCTGAATCTTAATGAAGGACAGTTTAAAAAAATTCTTTCAAGGTCTGAAAAAATATGTCAAAAATATCATAATGTTCAGCATCACCCCGCTCAATTATATATCTTTAAAAACCAAATAAATCATTAAAAGAGTTGTGGGAAGTGCTTGTAAACCCGCTAGGATGCTGAACAGGTCTGCTAGAAGCGGGTAAATGCATGGATGACGCCAAGACAACTTCACCGAGGTACTGAACAGGCCTGCTGGCAGCGAAGCAATATCGGGTATATGAAAATTTGCAAATATGGAATCTCTTGACATTAAAACGTCCTTTATTCTGATCTGGAACTTCTTGGTAGGATACAGATATCAGAGTGGGTTAAATGGCAACCCTGTCGAGGCTATGGATGCCTGCTGGTAGCAGTGGCTTTGTCAACAGTATTGGAGATTTTATCTTTAATATCATGTCTCACTTGTCTTAAGACTCTTATCAGTTTTCATCTTTTAAGCACAGCTAGAATTCTTTGGTTAATGATGATGTTTAAACAATTTTCTGGTTGTTTTTGAGTTAGAATTATTCTCATTATCATAATCTAGATTTTTTCTTATGGAAGAGATAACTGCTTCTACCAGTGTGTCGCCATTGTTGGCAGCTATTTTGCATTTTCATCTTTTCCTTATAAGCTGCCCACATAAGGGTTTGGAAACCTCAATATTCGTCGCAATTCTTTTAAATAAAACGACACGATTATCTTGCACATTTGCACGCTTGCTTTTCGTTTTCATTTTCACGACTGCAAGCGTGAAAACCTTGAGTTGGAAGTCACATCGATGGCATTAAAATCGTCACTGGATTATAATCTTGTTCTATGGTCATTTCACCTATAACTCAATGACAGTCACACAGTGGGCAAGACACCAAACCTTTACTCACTTTTCATTTTTGTTAATTTTATAAGTTTGTGTTGTAATGGTGTTCTAGTGATTGTGATCGAGTTCTTGATACAATGTTGGGTGATGTTCTATTGTCTTTGATCAAATTCCTTGGTGCAATGGTTTCATGAGAATGCATTAACATTATGATTAAACCCTTGGTGAAATGGTTTCATACGACGCGCAAATTCTATCATTGGTGCTATATTCAAAATGATTGTTCTCTTTTAAATCATACAAACACTACTGTTTGTGCCAATATTCAAGTCGACTTATCATGGTTTTCAATAGTTGTTTGATTGGCATGTTGTTTACATTGCTTTTAACACACACTAATATTGATTTGAATCATCATAGTGTCGTCGATTGTACATTTTGATATGATTGTTTTGATGTGTTTGTTTCGTTCCACCACCCTCGCACACTTAGGCATTAATGCCTGCCTTGTATCTCGGGTTACCTCTGTTGGTTTGGGGGAAACCTGTGAGCTTTCAGTTCTGCGTATACCCTATTGGTTTACCCTGCTCATTGTGTGCTCTCTCCTATGGCCCCTGTAGTGCAAATTGAACCTCATGGTGTCCAGACTCTGTTATGATTTGATAATGCCAGAGGAGACTGTTTAGGCTAACCACATAATTGCCTCCCAGAGACACGTTTTTGCGTGGGCGATTCTAGGAAAACGATTTTGAATCAGATCAAACCCTTGAAAACCCAGAACCGAAATTAGCCCCTTTACCTTGATTGTGAGCGGTTTCCTCAGAAATTGGTTTATTACAGAGTTATAGATTGTGTTTTTGAGGTCAAATCTCAGATCTTCTCCGTGGATGAAAGGTGCATTTTGGTCTATGTGCATTTGTTGAAATGTTTATTACATCTCCAGGCATATACCTTAGAACCTCTCTCACTCGACCTGCCTTTCCCCATCCTATACTCTTGCCCCCTATTGAACCCTTGATCAATCCAAAGATTCATCAAGCAGTCTGTCAGCAAGTTGAAAGATAACAGGTTCTGTTCTCTTTAGAAATGTTGAGGCAGCTACCGCTTTTGTTAACTCAAAATTGGCCTAACCGAATCGTATCTCTACAGCCAAGGTATGTTATTTCAACAATGTTTTAGAACGATTCTGTTTATTTTGAATTAGCAAGAATGATTTGGTTATGAATTAGCAAAAACTATTGTGTTTGGGTTGATTTGTTTGCTAAATCAAATATGGTTCTATTTTGATTGAATCGATTTAATGTGATTTTGTTGTTCTTAAATTAGCCGATTGTGTTTGTGTTAAATTAGTACAAAATATTTGTTTGCTAAATCGATTATAATCTATCTCGATTGAAATTGATCCAAAAACGATTTCGTTGGTTTTGAATTGTCAAAACAATTCTGTCTGTTTTGAATTGGTAATAAAGAAAAGTTGTTTGACATACATCCTTGTTACCATTAGATTAATTCAATACGATTTCGTTTATTTTGAATTGGCATAAAAATTTTGGTTAGTTTTAGTGTGAATGATTGGCTTTGTTTTGAAATTAGTAATTAGGATTTGTGTGATATATAGCATACATTTATGTTATCATTGGATTAATTCTATACGATTATGTTTGATAATGACTAGCTATAGAATCGTTTGATTCTGTTAGCTAGTTATAAAATTTGGATTTTTGTTGATTTTACAACTGAACACTATTTAAAAATTGTTTACGTTTGCCTATCTACAGGTACATACAAATTTCAATGGGAATTGGATCTGCTGTAGCAGTTTAGAACATGCTTTTGTTACACAGTTTTTGTTTTCAGTTATTAGTCTTAGGCAGAAATAGGAATTTGAGAGATTGTTCCCAGATTTTTGCAAACAGTTTTGATAATTCCCACAGGGATGTTTTACCCTGTGGCCTTTATATACTTATCATTTTTTGTAAAGAACCCATCACTGTTGGGAGAACAAATACTATGGACTTATGATGATACAAACTCGAATGGAAGTGGATCTTTTGTAATAGCTTTAGCTTTCAATTTATCATACTTTCATTCAAGTTTTGTGCATTTTAATTTGTGATTAAGTTATTGACTACTTTAGATATCAAGACTTGTTACAGGTTGATGCGTTATGACTTAAATTTTGTCCATATTTCATGTGTCTCATTTTACTCACAACAATCACTCTGTTTGAATTTAATTAATAGAAGGTTTATCTTCTTAACTAAATGAACGATTATATGCAAATCTTCGCACTAGGATTTATCTAAATGTGATGATCTATAAATTTTAAGATTGTTGTTGTTTTATATCTTGTTTGTTTTGTCATTCGTATTCAAAGAGCATTGTTGCTTCCTATTTACAAGAAGCTTGTGGAAAATCTGGTGCGGATTTCTCCCATCAAACAGCTAAACCGAGCGTTGTGAACAGGACAAATAGGAAGTGTTACTCGACGTTAGTTTGTTATTTGCAATTTAATAGTTAAATGAATTTGAGAATTCTCAGTAGTTTGGATAGATATATAGTTCAGATTTATAGTTAGGATTGTTATTTTAATTGCTTAGCTTAGATAGTTTTCATTTTTCCTTTCTCATAAAAATTATAAAAATCAAAAACAATAGTTTCCCTGCCATAACACATTTTACAAATGATTTTGCAATTTTCGATTAAAATTTGTATTATGTAATTACTGTACATATGTAATTGAGATTAATTGTAATGATAAGCCCAACATTTAATAAGTAGAACGATTGCTCTATAACATTAGATAATGAACTGTATATATATATATATATATATATATATATATATATATATATATATATTTCAGATTTGTATATAGTTTGTTGTAGGTTCTTTTTCACTTAGATTAGTTTCCCTAGCTTAGTTTTTCTTTCATTTTCCTAGGACTTAGATTGGCTAACGAAGCTGCTAAACCCGTCAGAGTGGATCATTCCAAATGGCTTGGGTTATTTAGACAACCCCGGACTGGATCCACCCCTCCAGTTGATGGATGGTCAACTTCACCCGTCAACAAATGGCGCTAGAAGGAGGGTTGACTGACAAGCTGGCCTTGTAGGAGCCTTTATTTTAAATATATTCAATTTCCCCATGGCTCCCTAAATCATTGTGTTGTAACATGCTTTCAACTTCTCATTACCCGATGTTCCCAATGAGATAGTCTCTCACTTGTCCAAACTCGCCTTTGATGGTGGAGGCAATATATCTGCTAAAGACCACCTTAACAAGTTTTGGTGGAAATGCATCAAACATGACATCTCAGATTTAAGAATTTTATGCAGACTTTTTTCTTTTACTTTTAGAGGTCGGATCAAACATTGGTTTGAATCCTTTCTAGCATGTCACATTTTTTATTGGTTTCAATTTGTAGATGAGTTTCTAGATGCTTTTGAAATTTATGATTTTGATCAATTATGTGAAGAATTTCATACTTTGCTAATCAACGGTGATTCATCTTCAGAAGACTTTTTGACAAGAGTCTATCATATCCTCTGTAAATTTAATCTCAATGACATGTCATTGGCATTAAATCTCTTCTATGACATTTCCATCCCTTCCATCTAGTCATGTTCAATCACAAATGAAGAACCAATTGCAGATCCTATCACTCAACTGCAAGAACAATCTTCTTCGCAAGAAGAGAAAAATTGTTTCGATAATGTTGAACAAGCTAGGGAGGTATAATCTATTGACCAGGTCCTTATTGACAACCAAATTGGTTTTTCCTTTGAATCATTGTATTTTCAGTCTTCGAACAGTATGGAAGAAGATTCATTTCTGGCTCAAGGTGAATATCCTCATTCTTTTAACTCATGCTCTAATCAACATTTGAAATCAGTCATTGAAGAACACTTAAGTGACGAAAATCATCTTGAATGTTCTATTACTCCTATGAAACCGATTAGAGAAGAATATATACAACTAGAAGAAGAAACCTTAAACCTTCATCCTCAAAATGCACTTTGTTCATAGGAAAGACTAGATGTTTGTCACATAAATTTTGAACTATCTATCACACAAAAGGCAAATCTAGATGATCATATCATGTTGAGGTATTCGTCACCAAAACAGAGTGAGAGTTTTAAAGAAAGTGAAGAGAATTGTCTTGAGAATACCATTGTTGAGTATCATAGTTCAAGAGATTCTTTCCATTTGCTTATTTCTAATTCCTTTTATTCTTTATATCTTGATCTATTCCTAGATTTTGGTGGACTTGACATCTTACCTACAACATCCTGCTCTTTTCCACCACAATCATATCCTTTCGATATGCTAAATTTTGGTGAAATCAATCCCAAACCTAACATTGATAAAATTGGATTTGACGCTTGTTCACCTTCATCACTCACATGGGAAAAGGACATGTTGCCAGACGATTTTACACAGTTTATTGTTGAAAAGGACAATGCATTATATCTTATGGAAATCAAACATTCTAAGTTTCATATTCATTCTTTAATTAGCTCGAATCTTAGTGTTTGTGCTTCACATTTTGAAATGATCAATCTCATCGAAGGAAACATTCAAACCAATGATCTAATTGATTGCACGAATCCTCCTATGATGAGTTTCCCATTGATATATTCATTTCATCAAAATCATGGTTTGCATCCCCATTTTTGTGACAGGATCTTAGGATGGCTTGAATATTCATATACAAAAAAATTTCATAATAAAGACAAAGTTGTGCTTGCTTTCTTTTTACCTAAGTATCTTGGAAGTAGGCGTGACATATTTCTTTTAGATCCTCCATGTGAAGAAATTGATGAACACTTAGAGAATTGTCAAGAGGATGGGGCATTTCAGCCTTGGTTGATGGTTATTCCATTTCCTCGTAATCCTGACAAGTTTTTCAAACTTACTTACACTCGTCCATGCCATTATAACCCTTATCATGACAAGATTGCACAATGGCTAGAGGATTCGTACAACAAGAATATTGAAGGGAATGGTAAGATCATGCTTAACTTTTTTTAGATGCTGATTATGAAGGTAAGCGTGATATGTTTCTATCATTTTTTGATATATTACCATTCTTATTAATAATGTTTGATTTTGTTTCCGTTGCAGGATTGGAGTTACTCCGATGGCTACATTGGAAACATGACTTCACGTAGTATTATGATTTGTTTAAAAGTTAGAATAGGTTTAGGAATAGGTTTTCTTTCAGTTTTATTTCTCACTAGTTCTCTTTGTAATAATGCAGTCATGAACGCAAGTGGGCGCACCACGAGAACCATAATACGACTATTGTCAGGGAAGTCCCCTTGATCCTTTTCTCTTTTCTTTTAGTTGAACATTTATTTTCAAAAACGTAGTATCGTCATGAAAATATTAAATGGAAAGTAAAGAGATAAATAAATCTGAATCAACCCTGACCCAAGGTACCATGAGTAGGACTGCTTTCCCATCAAATAAGATTTTTCTACTTTCTTTCAGAGATTTGTTGCATGAGGTTTTCAGATGCACCTTCTGTACATATTTTTTTTTTTTTGTGTGGATTTCTTTGCTTTCAAATCTTTCTTCGCTGGTGTGTTTTGATTTCTCCCTTATGCTTACCAGTTTTTGCTTTTGGAAATACACATACCTACATTTTGAACTATTCAGACAAAGAAAACAGAAAATTCTTTCACTGAAATGACTACTGAAAAATTGTCTAAACATCAATTATAGTATACTTCTGAAATTTACAGCCATGTTGGGCAAAGACTGTTGTTTGAAAGAAGTTAACTGATTTCGATCTCTGAGAGACGTCTGTCACGATCATCCATTATCTTTTTACGATGTCCATGTTCCTTAAGGGAATAACTCAGAAGATGTATCCCTGCCTTCGAAGGTTGATTTTATAAACAAACCATCTCTGAATCTTAATGAAGGACAGTTTAAAAAAATTCTTTCAAGGTCTGAAAAAATATGTCAAAAATATCATAATTTTCAGCGTCACCCCGCTCAATTATATATCTTTAAAAACCAAATAAATCATTAAAAGAGCTGTGGGAAGTGCTTGTAAACCCCCCAGGATGTTGAACAGGTCTGCTTGCAGCGGGTAAATGCATGCATGACGCCAAGACAACTTCGTTGGGGTACTGAACAGGCCTGCTGGCAGCGAAACAATGTCGGGTATATGAAAATTTGCAAATATGGAATCTCTTGACCTTAAGACATCCTTTATTCTGATCTGGAACTTCTTGGTAGGATACAGATATCAGAGTGGGTTAAATGGCAACCTTGTCGAGGCTATGGATGCCTGCTGGAAACAGTGGATCTGTCAACATTATTGGAGATTTTATCTTTAATATCATGACTTGCTTGTCTTAAGACTGTTATCAGTTTTCATCTTTTAAGCACAGCTAGAATTCTTTGGTTAATGATGATGTTTAAACAATTTTCTGGTTGTTTTTGAGTTAGAATTATTCTCATTATCATAATCTAGATTTGTTCTTATGGCAGAGATAACTGCTTCTACCAGTGTGTCGCCATTGTTGGCAACCATTTTGCATTTTCATCTTTTCCTTATAAGCTGCCCACATGAGGGTTTTGAAACCTCAATATTTGTCGCAATTCTTTTAAATAAAACGACACAATTATCTTGCGCATTTGCACACCTGCTTTTCGTTTTCATTTTCATGACTGCAAGCATGAAAACCTTGAGTTGGAAATCACATCAATGGCATTAAAATCGTCACTGGATTATAATATTGTTCTATGGTCATTTCACCTATAACTCAATGACAGTCACACAGTGGGCAAGACACCAAACCTTTACTCACTTTGCATTTTTGTTAATTTTATAAATTTGTGTTGCAATGGTGTTCTAGTGATTGTGATCGAGTCCTTGATACAATGTTGGGTGATGTTCTATTGTCTTTGATCAAATTCCTTGGTGCAATGGTTTCATGAGAACGCATTAACATTATGATTAAACCCTTGGTGCAATGGTTTCATACTACGCGTAAATTCTATCCTTGGTGCTATATTCAAAATGATTGTTCTATTTTAAATCATACAAACACTATTGTTTGTGCAAATATTCAGGTCGACTTATCATGGTTTTCAATAGTTGTTTGATTGGCATGTCATTTACATTGCTTTTAACACACACCAATAGTGATTTGAATCACCATAGCACCGTCGATTGTACATTTCGATATGAATGTTTTGCATGGGTTTGTTTCATTCCACCACCCTCGCACACTTAGGCATTAATGCCTACCTTGTATCTCAGGTTACCAGTGTTGGTTTTGGGGAAACTTGTGAGCTTTCAGTTCTGTGTATACCCTATCCATTTACCTTGCTCATTGTGTGCTCTCTCCTATGGCCCCTGTAGTGAAAATTGAACCCCATGGTGTCCAGAGTCTGTTATTATTTGATAATGCCAGTGGAGACTGTTTAGGCTAACCACGTAATTGCCTCCCAGAGAAATGTTTTTGCGTGGGCTATTCTGGGCAAACAGTTTTGAATCAGATCAAACCCGTGAAAACACAGAACCAAAATTAGCACCTTTACCTTCATCACTGGCAGTTTCCTCAGAAATTGGTTTATTATAGAGTTATATCTCATGTTTTTGAGGTCAAATCTCAGATCTTCTCCGTGGCTGAAAGGTGTGTTTTGGTCTGTGTGCATTTGTTGAAATGTTTATTACTTCTCTAGGCTGATGCCTCAGAACCTCTCTCACTCGACCTGCCTTTCCCCCTCCTATACTCTTGCCCCCTATTGAACCCTTGATCAATCCAAAGATTCATCAAGAAGTATTTTAGCAAGTTGAAAGATAACATGCTCTGTTCTCTTTAGAAATGTTGAGGCAGCTACCGCTTTTGTTAACTCAAAATTGGCCTGACCGAATCGTATCTCTACAGCCAAGGTATGTTATTTCAACAATGTTTTAGAATGATTCTTTTTATTTTGAATTAGCAATAATGATTTCGTTTTGAATTAGCAAAAACTATTGTGTTTGTGTTGATTTGTTTGCTAAATCAAATATGGTTCTATTTTGCTTGAATCGATTTAACGTGATTTTGTTGTTCTTAAATTAGCCGATTATGTTTGCTCTGAATTAGTTTGATATAGTTATGTTATATTTGTATTGATTCAAAAATGAATTTGTTAGTTTTGAATTGACATAAACGATTATGTTTGTGTTAAATTAGTACAAAAGATTTGTTTGCAAAATCGATTATAATCTGTCTCGATTGAAATTGATCCAAAAACAATTTCGTTGGTTTTGAATTGTCAAAACGATTCTGTCTGTTTTGAATTGGTAATAAAGAAAATTTGTTTGACATACATCCCTATTACCATTCGATTAATTCAATACGATTTCGTTTATTTTGAATTGGCATAAAAAATTTGGTTAGTTTTAGTGTGAATGATTGGCTTTGTTTTGAAATTAGTAATTAGGATTTGTGTGATATATAGCATACATTTCTGTTATCATTGGATTAATTCTATACGATTTTGTTTGATTATATGACTAGCTACAGAATCGTTTGATTTTGTTAGCTAGTTATAAAATTTGGATTTTTGTTGATTTTACAACTGAACACCATCTAAAAATTGTTTACTTTTTCCTATCTACAGGTACATACGAATTTCAATGGGAATTGGATCTGCTGTGGCAGTTTAGAACATGCTTTTGTTACACAGTTTTTGTTTT
Source organism: Picea engelmannii (assembly GCA_009831015.1). NCBI lineage: Eukaryota > Viridiplantae > Streptophyta > Pinopsida > Pinales > Pinaceae > Picea > Picea engelmannii. The sequence continues at coordinate 54,377 of ML780151.1, read as the reverse complement.
AGGTTATTAGTCTTAGGAAGAAATAGGAATCCGAGAGATTGTTCCCATATTTTTGCAAACAGTTTTGATAATTCCCACAGGGATGTTTTACCCTGTGGCCTTTATATACTTATCATTTTTTGTAAAGAACCCATCACTGTTGGGAGAACAAAGACTATGGACTTATGATGATACAGACTCGAATGGAAATGGATCTTTTGTAACAGCTTTAGCTTTCAATTTATCATACTTTCGTTCAAGTTTTGTGCATTTTAATTTGTGATTAAGTTATTGACTACTTTAGATATCAAGACTTGTTACAGGTTGATGCGTTATGACTTAAATTTTGTCCATATTTGATGTGTCTCATTTTACTCACAACAATCACTCTGTTTGAATTTAATTAACAAAAGGTTTATCTTCTCAATTAAATGAACGATTATATGCAAATCTTTGCACTGGGATTTATCTAAATGTGATGATCTGTAAATTTTAAGATTGTTGTTGTTTTATGTCTTGTTTGTTTTGTCATTCATATTCAAAGAGAACTGTTTCTTCCTATTTACAAGAAGCTTGTGGAAAATCTGGTGCGGATTTCTCCCATCAAACAGCTAAACCGAGTGCTGGGAACAGGACAAATAGGAAGCGTTACTCCAGGTTAGTTTGTTATTTGCAATTTAATAGTTAAATGAATTCGAGAATTCTCAGTAGTTTGGATAGATATATAGTTCAAATTTACAGTTATGATTGTTATTTTAATTGCTTAGCTTAGATAGTTTTCATTTTTCCTTTCTCATAAAAATTATAAAAATCAAAAACAATAGTTTCGCTGCCATAACACATTTTACAAATGATTTTGCAAATTTCGATTAAAATTTGTATTCTGTAAATACTGTACATATGTAATTGAGATTAATTGTATTGATAAGCCGAACATTTAATAAGTAGAACAATTGCTCTATAACATTAGATAATAAACTGTATATATATATTTCAGATTTGTATATAGTTTGTTGTAGTTGCTTTTTCACTTAGATTAGTTTCCTTAGCTTAGTTTTTCTTTCGTTTTCCTAGGACTTAGATCGGCTAATGGAGCCGCTAAACCCGTCGGAGTGGATCATTCCAAACATCTTGGGTTATTTAGACAAGCTTGGACCGGATCCACCCCTCCAGTTGACGGACGGTCAACTTCGCCCGTCAACACGTTATTATTTAAATAATTTCTTTTGTATCCACTTTGACTTATACTACACTCGTCACTTCACTTTATTCTTTAAATTACCTTCTAACCATCTTAACCCACTTTCCTTATTTTAGTGCTAACCCACTTATAACCACTTGTCCACCTAGTAATTTCTCCATTAACTTTATTATTTAAATAATTTCTTTTGTATCCACTTTGACTACTTTGACCTTTTGGGGCTTCTAGATGACTCATGAGGGTTCTCCAACTTCACATGGCCATAACTCTCTAACCGTGAGGAGTTATGTGACATTCCACATACCACTAGAAATGGCATGACATGTACTATCCATCTAGAATAGTCTTGCCCGCAAATTTATCAAAACGCATACCATTATCCATCAAACAAACTTGGGCCCATTATCCAAACTATTGTGCTACTGGAATTTGCTACCGGACTTTATTCAAGGGTTGACATCAATGACAACAAACTCAAATAATCAACAAAAATTTTGCCCTTTTGGCATATGGATTTTCCTTCTTCTCCCTTGCTTTCTTAACTTACACTCCTCCCAAGGATGATTGCACTTAGGCCCATGATCTCCAACAAATAAGGAATGTGGCTTCTCACACCCACCCTCTTACATGAATTTAATGATTTTCTTTGGGAACACTCAACAACAAATACATGGTTATACACAATGATAATAATTTCGAGAATGTGGGTTAGATGAATACCCATGAATAATTCCCCCCTTGGACCCCTCTCTCTTGTGGAATCATAGTCCCCCATCATTTTTGTCCCTCTTGTATTGCAACAAAAAATTATTACTTTTATTAATCTATTCAATGTACATACTACTTAATTCAGCCTCTGACCATATTAATAAATACAGGCTCTTTCCCCAAGCATATCGACTCACTAGCCTAAATGATAGTTGCACAATTACATTATAATTTGTGAGGATTAAAATTATGGATGTTACACGTCCCTACATAACTCAATATCAAATTCATTGCACAAACTCACATGGATTGAATCATGGAAACTAGGGTGAAAGGAACCTGCTAGCATAACCTACAACTCTATCGGGTTGTCAAAGAAGGATAGATACTTTAGGAAAGCAAGTGTCTCAACAAGGTTTAGATTCAGCAAAATTTTCCCCATCTTCTAAGGGAACTTGATGCAATGGGGACCATTGCTTCCTAAGGGGGGAGGGATCATCCAGGTTGATATTGGTGGCCACCCACCTCTTCCACTGACTCATCACAGTTCTCCATCTTGGTCATTTTGTTTATGAGTTTTGGGTCCTAAACTTCCAAGGATTTTTTGAGGCCCTAAATGATGTTTTTTGGCCATTTGGGGGCCTTTAGTTGTCATGCCTTTCCCACGCCCTACAAATAATTGTACTTCTTGATTATGTCTTTCTAATGAGCTACTAAATTCCCGAAACAGATATTGTATGCAAACGTTTCACCCCCAAAAAGTTGATGCATCAACTAACCACCTTGGGGCCTGCAAACCTTTTGGTGCTTCACCTCCTAGGGTTAGGGTTTTGGACCTTTAGGGTTCTTTCTTTATGTTAAAATGCCATTCTTGTGGCCCATTTTTTTTTATCTTTTTGTGAATGAGCATTACTGACATCTCTTTCTGTTCAGAGTTAAGCTACCACCATTCTAGCCAGTTTGTGTTCTATAGTATTATGTTATTTTATTCATTAATAGAAGTTGGATTTCACTGTATTCCTGTGTTCTCTGCTATATTTTTATTTGTATCTCATTTTTTTCTCAATATAGTTCTGATCATCAACATTCCTAGGAAAATTGAGTTGGTGTCAATAGGAATGAAGATGTTGACCATAAAGGACAAGGTGTCCCTTGAAATCATTTGAGGACAAACCAGATATCAAACTATAATGGGGGATTAATTTGATAATTGTAGGTGGGGGTGTTTAATGAGGATGACACAAAACTTCCCTTAGGTAGAGCATAAATGATGGATTACAAATGGTAGCAGCAAAAAAACTAATTGGACATAATGTCGGGTGGACAATCAGATATGTCAAGTGTTTGTCAAAATAGGATTGAGAATGAGTGAATGAAAATGGATACGTAGTTGATGGAGGCAACTTGGGAGGTCGTAGTGATATGTATTGAGATACATGAGGTGTTTCAATCAAATAAAACCATGGAGGAATAGGTGACTTAATGCATATGCTCCAACCAAGGGTGACTAGGACTGCAATTGGGTTCAAAGAGGCTCCATCAAATGCGATGGTATGAGTATTGGTGATTCCCATGTAAAGAATTATGTTTTTACAATTGTTAATGAATGAAAGAATGTAAAATTTTTGGATAATTTACAAACACAAAGATGGGTGCACTAATCATATGATCAAACGTCTTGTCCATGTGAGGAGAGAGTAATAAGAGTGAATGGGGGAAGGGGCCTATTTGACTAGGTGTCCATGGGGGTAAATGAAAGATGAATTGGAATGCATATGATCTACTAATCTTAGGGGAGATGAGAGGTTAATGAAAATGAGGTAAGACATTAAGAAAAAACAACCATAAAAAATGTGAACCAGTGGGAGTCCGATGGGATGGGTCCACACTATGATGAGAAAGAATTAAGAGGTTTATTATTTGATATGTAGACTATATGGACTCTTGTCCTATGGGAATAAATATCATGGGTGTCGATAATGCAAGAGGAGATCAAACCAAGGAAAGTCATGGGGGTGGAGTGCTACTGGCTAGAAACAATTGAATGCATGTGGAACTAAGCAAATTTGCATGCGCGACTGAGAAAATAAAAACCTAAAGGCATAATCAATGGGAATGATACTAGTAAAAGTAATGATCTTAGAGGGAGTGAAAACATGTCAGTTTGAATAAGTATATACTTGAATGGATAGGGTGATTGGACCTACCATATGCATCTAATAGATGAATAGGGTCTCGAAGTACATACTTACACACATGAAACTGAATACTCAATGTGAAAGTATTGTTGATATGAAACTAAATGGTGAAAATAGTATAAAAAATAAATCTAGTGGACTGAAATACCTATCTATTGAAGTTTGGTAGGGAAAATGGCCCTAGGAAAAATTTTTGGGGAAAATGAATGGATCATACATTGGCAAAGGCGGAAACACCATTATTCCAACAGCACAAGCGACTCCAAAAATGGAGCATCTAAGCTTCCTCATGGACTTGGGGAAATTTTTAATAAGGCCATATAAAAGGGGGTGGGACCCACAAAGATACCTCATTTGTGATTTTCCCACTTTGTATGTGAACATGTGGAGCCCACAAACTTATAGAGCTTGTTGTTCGTTCATCCATGAGTTTTTTTTAGTCAACAAGAGCTAGGTAAGGGGTCCTAACTCAACCTATCATTTCACACATTAAATTTTCAATGTAGGCAGTGAATTTAGGCCCATATGGCCCTTTTTTGAAGTGGCACATATGGTTCATGTGGGAAACCATAGAGTAGTTCTGCACGTTTGCATGGATATTTGATGGGATCTCATGTGAATGGTGTGTTTTTTATTGGGACAACCATGCAAAAGTATTAAGTGGAATTTTTTGGGCAGTTGTACAAAAGTTGTGGTTATTTCATGAATAGTCACAAAAACTATTTGGGAATTTTCTCATTGGGAAGCTACATAAATGGAGCAATTGTTCAGTGAACAATCACTAATAAATCTTGTGCACCTATCCTCTATGTAGATGTGTAACTTATGCCCTTTTTCAGTGGACATTCACGCAAGAAATTCATGTGATATTTCACTAGCTACTTGTGCGAACCACACGACTATGGGAGGCCAAGTCATGTGTATTGAGTGATTGAAAAAAATTGACCTATGTCCTTGTTTTTGGTTTTTTGTAAGTACTGACACTATTTGATAGTCATGTAGGTGCACTAGTGTGAGAGAGATATTATGACACTTTGTGAATAAAGTTTCGTGGGGACCCTATTGTGAAACTTGAATTAGTTGGTTATATCCTTCTCAAGTATTTTTATTGCACCTTACTATGATCCAATAAGGATCTTTTGGGGCATATCATTGATATGTGGAATCTAAACCAATGTTATGACCCCAAGGGGGGAATATATGGGGTTAAATGTATATGATATGACCCTAAGGTGGGGGCATATATGGGGTTAAATGTACATGTAGTGGGTAAATGTATGATCCAGGTGGATCTCGGTGGTCATCTACATTTTTGAGCCTATGGTTTTGATAAACCATGATATCCACCCTTTTGATGGGAATGTAATGTAATTCATTCTCCATTTGTTAATTACATTCATCATGTAATGATTTCCTAATGGTATTATGTACATGGCTATAGTATTAATGCATTGGATCCCATTTGAACTCTACATTTAAGCATGCTTGGGCTAGAGTATTATTGGGATGGGTGACCTCCTAGAAATTCCTAGTGTTTTGCATGCCTATGGAATTTTGTAAACATAGACCAATTTATCTCACATGCATCATGGGAATTATTCTCCTCTCACTCTCTCATATATAATTGAGGTGAAGGAGGTTCTTTGAGCATGCAATGGAGTTTGATATAATTATTTTTGTGATTGAGTGTAGCCGACATCTCTTTCTCTTCAGAGATAAGCTACCACCAATCTAGCAAGTTTGTGTTCTACAATATTTTGTTATTTTATTCATTGACATGAGTTGGGTTTCACTGTATTTATGTGTTCTTTTCTATATTTTCGTCCATATTTCATTTCGTTCTCAACATAATCCAGATTAGTGGTATTAGAGAAATTTTCTCCTTTTCATTTCTTAGAGCATGTCCCCAATGAGGTCACAGTATGGAGACTTGGGTCTCAAGTTAAGTTCGCTTGAGGACAACTTCTCTTTCTGACCCAAGAAACCTCCCATGGAGGAAGAAAGAGAATTGATAGAGCATGAGATCCTTTCAAGACATTTCTCAAGGAATCCCTCACATAATAGGGGAACAAGATGATGGACCAATTTTCCCAGATCCTTTGACAACTACCAATGTTGACCGAGGCATCTTCGATGACTAACTATTTTGGAGGTGTGATGCCCTTCAAGGTACAAGACTATTTTCATATCCCCTTATTTGAAGGCCAAATAAATGCATATCCTTTGGAGAAATGGTTGAATATGTTGGAAGGGTATTACTCCAACCAAAAATTTTTTGATGGTGAAAATATCACATTTGCACTCCTTAAATCCCTTCACCATATCAGATCTTAGTGGGAAGCTTACTGGGAGATGTAAACCATATATGAATCTACGTCATTCAAGAGAGAACCCACTTCAGAAGCCTTTGTAGATGTGCTCAAGGAGGAGTTCTACTCTATCAAAAACTATGATGACCATTACATGAGATGGATGACTCTGCATCATGAATGAGACCAAATGATGTCAGAGTACACTAACATATTCCATACCTTGAGCACCCATACCTTGAGCTCAAATATGGGTATAAAATACTTTGAGTGGCACCTGGTTTTGAAGTACCACAGTGGCCTACACAGGTACATCCAAATAGAGATGGATTTCTTGGAAATCTCCTAATTGGGAGTTGCTTATCAATATGCATTCAAAATAAAGAAGAAATTTAAGTAGCGAAGTAATTGGGAGTTCAGGTTTGCAAATATGCCATGACAAAAGCATGGAAAAATAAACCCTAACTCACAGAACAAGGGACAAAGAAAGTAAATCCAACCTTGAGATAACCAGTCCAAGCCATAGGAAAAATAGGGTAATGAGAAGACAAAAAAGGACACTGGAAAGTGGTGTGAGTTCCAAAAAATTCCCTAGCACAAAACAGAGGAATGTCGCTCGAAACAATTATTTTTGGTTGAGCTTAAAGAAAAGGAGTAATACATTGACTCACACTCTAATTTAGAATAGGGAAAGTGGATCATCGATGCAAAACCCAGTGCTACCATGATCCATATTATTTTGAGAATGAAATGAAGGAAGAAATATAACAAATATATAACAAGGAAATACACATAAATATTGCAAGGAACATAGTAATACAGTAAAAATAATATCTTATTAGTGACTGTCTGGAACAAATACTGTAAAATTCAAAACACACAAGCTAGCTAGAATGGTGGTAGCTTATCTCTGAAGAGAGATGTGTCGACTATGCTCATTTGCAAAAAGTTGATTACAATGAGGCTCCAAAGTAATTTTTAACATAAATAATAAATAAGAAAACCCTAAACATCCAAAATCCTAACCCTGAAATATGAAACGCCAAAAGGTTTGTGGGCCCAGATTGGGGTAGTCGATACATCAACTTCCCGAGGCCGCGGCTTTTCCATACAATATTTGTTTGGTATACTTAGTACCTCATTGGAAAGTTATAGTCGAGGAGTATACATTATGAATGGACCAATAAATCCTAAAATTTTTCTATCGGGGCCTTCCAAGTCAAAAAAACGTTGTTTAGGGCCTCAAAATGGCCCCAAACATTTGGGACCGAAAAAGATGAAGAAAAATTGCCAAGATGAAAATTGTAATTTGAGATATTGGAATAGGTGGATGGTCGTCGATATCCACCTGGATAATTCCTTCCCCTTAGGAAGAAATGGTCTTCATTGCATTGAGTTCCTCCATTAGATGGGGAAACTTTTGTTGAATCTTACTTATGGTGAGCCACTTGCCCTGATGAAGAAACTGCCTTGCTTTGATGACCTGATAGAGTTGGATGTTCTACTCGAGGGTTCCCTATTAGAATATAGAATATTGTGTGCTCATTTTACCATTGACGATACCCTCATCACCCAACCATAGGCTGAAGCCACCCTCCAAGAACCTTAACCTTGACTGATAATTACTCCGGAAGCAAACCCTAGGCTAGATAGCCAAACAAGGTGTAGTGCATATTCCTCCAAGGATAGTGCACCAAAAATAGCTGATCAGATAGTCCAAACCCTAGACAAGAGATAGTCCAAGCCAGCACTGAAAACTGGTTGCTTCAACAACTGCACCTGTAGCTCTCCTCCACACATGCGCACCAAACTAGGAACTGCAGTGTGCACCAGTTGCTGCTCTGCAATTCTGAGATGTGTCAAATGAGAACTGGCACCCGATATTTATAGTGGTTCTGCCGTATTTGTTGGGGCCGACTTCTCCTTCTGGGTATATTTCTGTTCAATATATTATTATTGATTCTAGCCAAATTCTTCTCTTGGAGGATAATAACCTAATATAAATTATCTTCTTGAGAAGACAAGACTTCTAGGGTTATTAGCCAACTCATTAGGGTTTTCTCTTGCTTTCCAGAGTCTCCTATTCTTGTCAAGTTCACACGTGGAGGTAAATATCTACCGCAACTACCATAATATTAACACTCCCTCCTAGCTAGGGAGGTATTATAGGTAATGGTCTCGAGCACAAAAAACATACCATTTACCCGGTAGCATCAACATAGTCATTTAGACTATCTCATGACTAGATCATGAGCATCACCATCACCATCAATTGCATCATCTCTCGAAACCATACTTCATCTGAGTAATCAGACATGATGCAGGATCAGTCAATCACACCATAGAGTGATACAAGAGTCATTCTTATAATGCTCTGAACTATTTTCCATCTGGAAAATCTCTATTCATCATTCGTCTGGATGATGATTATCTCCCATAAACTGTTGATAGTCTTCAAGGCAATTAGAAAAAGAATAGAACACAGCTGTGTCTATCCATAGTAGTACATATACAATCTAGTGGTACATGACCACACCAAGTAACACACAAGTACTTGATCAGCAATGTAGAATCATGAACAATGGAACATATCCACCATAGTAGTCTTCATCTACTGTCATACAGTATTCATAACAAACATCTAATAGAAAGTTGCATATAAACAATGTTATGATATAAACTAAATCATCTGGGCCAATATTTTACTCACATCTGTGAGCTCTGAAAGAATATCTGCCTCAGAGTAGAATAATGAGATACGTGGACTATTTTTCTCAAGCAAGGAAGAATAATTGTCATGCCTTTTGAACCTGGACCATTCCTCACCTTGGGCCATCAAAGTGCACCCTAGAGAGAATGTATAACCCTAAGGAATGTTGATCCTGGACCATTCCCCACCCTGGGCCATTCTTCCTACACTAATCAAAGTGCACCCTGGAGAGAATGTATAAACCCTAAGGAATGTTTGTCCCTAATTGTTGAACCTGGACAATTCCCCATCCCGGGACATTCCTCCTACACTAATCAAAGTGCACCCTAGAGAGAATGTATAAACACTAAGGAATGACTGTCTAGACCATTTCCTCTGTTAACCACAAGAGGAAAAGACTGTGTTGCATCAACCTCCAAAACGGACCATTCATCATGTTAACCACAATGAGAAATCATTGTCTGGTGAGGCGGGCTAGTCTTCTTGAGTAACCCTCAAGAAGAGAGACTACCCTAGACCACTCCCCATGTTAACCATAATGGGAAGTCATTTTCTATGATACATCAGCAATCAGACTACTTCCCATGTTAACCACAATGGGAAGTCACTGTCCGTAAGAAATCTCAATCCACTTTCCAAATATGAAAGCATCTGTCCAAGATGGACTATTTTTCAATGAATGTCTTCAATAATATTTTCAGTGATCCCTCTCAACCTGGGAGTCATTTATTCCTTTTTCAATAAGGAAGTTGTTTCCACGAGCTCCATCTTGAGTATGCAAAATCTTTCATCCTAGATATAATCTTTACCAAAATGTCTTCTTATTTGCTCATCTGTGGAGTTATGTATTGGAGAACCATTTTCTCCATTCTGGACTTCATCATGGATAATGTAATGCTTGATTTCAAATGTACTTTAGTCTGGAACACTGTGAAGGCTTCATGTAGATCTGAACAATAGAGTATATCATAGTTGGAAAACTGGAACATATCCATGTGGCACTTCTTCTGTCATCATGAGATCTGATCTACTGAGTAGTCATCTTGATGTTATAAGAAATCTTCACCATGCTTCTGTTGTGCACTGGAGGTTCTTCCACCAAGTTATCTCCTTCTATATGCATACAAGAGTCTCTTTCTGGTATGCCTCGATGTCTTGAGATTGCTCCTCATATGTTCTTTATTCAATTTCTCTGGAGAACATTTCTTTGTATTCATTTGTCGTAGAACTCCAACTCATGGATGTTGCGGATGACTCATGTGGAGATAAGTCTGGTTTACTGGAACAAGTAATCATCATAGTCTTCTCCCTCCATCTGGGAGAACCTCTAGTTCTAGGTCTCGTAATGCTTTTATTCATAAGTCCTCCATACACTGTTCTTCATCACGAATTTTAGTTCTTCTACTTGATTGCTTTTAGTGAGTTCATATCAGGCTAGTAATCTTGTGATTCTTGATACAATGACTTGTTGTTCTAATTTCCCTTTCTTTCTTGGAATCTTCATGTTCTTCTTCATGTTTTTCTTTAGCTCTTGGGTCCATGGAGTTTCTTATAGATTCCATGCCCTAGAGATTCCACTTCTTCCTTTCATCATAGGGTCATGGATCTAGATGGACAACCAGGGATACTTTAAGGCTTCTCTTCAAGGAAGACTTCTTGAACTGAACACACACTGTCTTTCATGGTTACTACCATGGATATATACTTCATCATTTTCAATGGATCATAGGATTAGCCCCTCCTAACCCTTGCTTCATGTAAGAGTGCATGTAATCGGCTCCCTCTGTCTAACAGAGTCCACGCTTCCATATGCATGCTTATTGTCTTCTACAATATATAATTGCCTCTCTTGTCTAACAGAATCCACGCTTTCGTCTTGTTGTCTTCTACAAAACGTCATAAGTCTTTTTCCAATTTCCTCTCGATTGTTGACTTCTTTTTGTCTTTGCTTCTTCTAAGTCTCTTCATGATTGATTCATCTTAATAGCTTCCACGTGATTTGTATTTCATACTTTCATGTGTATTATCTAATGATATCCATTTTCATTTTGTTTGTTCTTCCATAGGTATACTTCTTCTTGGAACACATTATCTTCCAAGAGATAGATATACAAGATATGTACAAAGACGATGCAAACAAGATATGTACAAGAAATAATAAGAGTGTTGTTACCTTTTAGAAGAAGAAGTCTCTTCCATCCTTCTTAGTCTTCTTTGTAGGTTCCTTTTCTTCAGCAATTGATGCTTCGTGTTTCTCCTTCCTTTTCTTTAGCTTGGTACAATGATTCTTGTAGTGACCATACTTTCGACAGTTGAAGCATTGTACTTTTGAAATGTCTTTCTCCTGATTTGGCTTCCTCCTTCAACCAAACTTTCTTTTGTTCCTGAAGTTCTTGAATCTTGCTGTGAAGGCTTGATCGTCGTGCTTCTTTTGGGGTTTCTCTTTTGCATTGATCCTTGATTCTTCTTGAGCACAGCAAGTCCAAAGTTCTTCAAATGTTGGATACTCCTTCCTTGTGTTCATGCTTGCGGAAAATGCATCCCACGTCTTGGGAAGACCATTGAGTACTATGTTCACCAATTCCTTTTCCAAAATGGTCCATCCAATAGCTTGTAGATGATCTCTTATGTGAGAGATCCTCACAAAATATGATGTTATGTTGTCATCATTATTCATCTTCATGTCATAGAGCTCATTCTTCAGACTCATAACTTGTCCAATGTTTCTGACTGAGAAGAGATTTGTTATGGCATCGTACATCTTCTTCGATGAGTCAAGATGTGAGATGTAGGGTATCAAGTGGTCTTTTATATAATCCACTATGATACTCATGGCATTGATGTCAACATCTTTGAAATTCTTCATAGCTGCAACGTTCTGTGGTTCCTTCTCTTTTCCTTTTTCAAAATCTGGTTTCATGATATCCAACACTTTATTCTTGGAAAGGATGAGGTCAATCCTTGTCTTCCACTCTCTGAAGTTAGAGGCTCCATCTAACTTGTTCTCTGACTTCATAGAATAAGTCATGGCTTCTTTGACTTGGTCAAACCCTAGATTTGACCACAAAATTCAATCTTCACATCTTAGCTTGCTAAGAGTATCAAGGAATGTGCTAGGCTAGAGCGCATTGATCTATCTAGAGATTATGTCAATCCATTCACTTAAGGTGCCTCAACAAGAGGTTTAGGGTTTCTGCAACTGCTCCTGCTAGTAACCCTAATGACAGTGTCTTGGAAACTTCTTCTGCAATTAACCCTAGCAGTAGTTCCTCAAGGAGCTCAATATCCTAGCGGCTATGTTTCCTTCTAGTGTTTAGACTGAATGAAGGAGGTGTGGGCCCATAACCTGTTAGAATATAGAATATTGTGTGCTCATTTTTCCATTGACAATACCCTCGTCACCCAACCATAGGCTGAAGCCACCCTCTGAGCACCTTAACCTTGAGTGAGAATTACTCTGGAAGCAAAGCCTAAGCTAGATAGCCAAACAAGGTGTAGTGCATATTCCTCTAAGGATAGGGCACCAATAATAGCTGATCAGATAGTCCAAACCCTAGCCAAGAGATAGTCCAAGCCAACACTGAAAACTGGTTGCTGCAGTAGCTGCACCTACAGCTCTCCTCCACATGTGCACACCAAAATGGGAACTATAGTGCACACGAGTTGTTGCTCTACAATTCTGAGATGTGTCAAATGAGAACTGGTGCCCTGTATTTATAGTGGTTATGCCAGATTTGCTGGGGCCGACTTCTCCTTCTGGGTACATGTCTGTTCAATATATTATTATTGATTCTGGTCGAATTCTTCTCTTGGAGGCTAATAACCTAATATAAATTATCTTATTGAGCCGACAAGACTTATAATTTTATTATCCAACTCATTAGGGTTTTCTCTTTCTTTTCGGAGTCTCCTATTCTCGTCAAGTTCACACGTGGAGGTAAATACCTCCCGTAGCTACCATAATATTAACATTCCCTTCATATTGGTATCCATGATCCAATCAAATCTCACTTGTTCAATGTAGTCAGGATTGAGTTATGTAGGTTCCAATTGCTCAACAATTGTTGGCACCGGGGAAAAGCCAGGGTTCAATGCTACAATAGTGCACCAACAAAGCCATAACTATCATCCCTTTCGGCAACACCTGTGAAGTATATGAAGTCTCACCCAAGGTAGAAGCAAGGGTAGTTGCAAAACTCAAGTGTCTACAACCTTAGATGGGACACAGATCTGTGATTATATAACTTAATAAAGCACTTAGCACCATCAATTTCTCAATATGCAATCAATATCTACTTCGCTGATAAAATAGAGCTTCCCAACATTCACACTAATCTAAAGTATTTAAGCACTTACCATATAAATGGATCAGAATGAGCATATTAAGCATGACTATCTTGATCAGATCTAATATTCTCACATATCATAAGCACAAAGAAGAAGTAGATCTATCTAAACATATCAGAGTACTTAGCAAATAACATGTGAACACATCAAGACAAAAGCACAAAGTACATAACACAGTGTTTACGTGGTTCACCCACACCCTAGGGCTACGTCCACCAACTCTTCTTATTTATTGTCTTCAGTCAATCAGTTATAAGCACAAATCCTTCAAAACCCTTACTCCGCATAGGATAGAAGATCTGCGTAGCTCTACAAATTCTTCTTCCTTGCGTTACATCACTAAACCTCCTATCGTCTCGCACAAGGACTTGCACTCAGCTCTACAAGTCTTACACACAATGCACAAAGCCTTGATCACATAGATCCAACTCTTGGCACTTAGAGTAAATCAAATAGATATATCATCGACTACTCCTTTATATGGCCTAGAAATATATATATATATATATATATATATATATATATATATATATATATATAACAAAATAGGACTAAACATGGGTAAACCCATGGGCCAACATCCCATTCTCGTTACATATTCCCAAAAACCCAAAAATGATCCAAAAGTGGGCTGAGATCCCATGAACTCCGCTTCATCTTGCTCTCCCTCTTCGACAGACTGTCGAAGTTCCAAAATAGGTCAACATGACCAAGAAAATCCCAAAACTTGGTCAAGGGCCAACAGGCCCCCAACACTCACATGTGACTCATCCCGAGTCACTCTGGTCTGCCTAGTTCTGCCTCGAATGCCTCGATCTTGGTTCAAGATGCTTTGACTTGCTACTTTATTGTGGCCTCTTGTTCAATGAACTCTTGGATCACTGCGTCATTCACTGGCCCTTCTAGGCATTGTTCTACTGTGATGGCGACCTGTTCTAGCTCTGATCCTTGGCTCTCAACCTCTGTAAACAATAGGCATGCCTTATCTTGTATTGGTTGGAGTCGTTGGGTTAGTTCCCTCACTTTGCTTTGGATCATATGGATCTATTGTTGGGTGGTATGTTTCCCATGATACCTCTTCATTCTATCTACGACTGGTAGGGCCTTCAACTGTGCCTGAAGTGTGTCTACATGCTGCTTCACTTCCTGGAGCTGTGACTCCAGCATGTATAACTCTGGGTTCTCAGTGAGGTTTTCATAGGTCTGAGCATTGTGTTTACTCGGCTGCATGCACTCCAAGGCAAGAGATTTTAATCTGTCAACTATGTTGCGGGTAGTTTCTTCCCTGAGGTCTCTTACATCTTGAGGGGTCTTGGGCACAATGCGGAGCTCCAAGTCTGTTATGCATTGTTGGGGTTGTTGGATTACCTCTTCAAGTTGTGCCACCTTCTGTGGAACTCGTTCTTCGGCCTTTATTTGGAAAATAGTCACAGAGCGAAGTGCTCTATTGACCATTTCCTTAACTTTGAGTTTCTTTGTGAGCAATTGTTCCTTACTTTGCTGTAACTGGGATTTTTCTTCATCCCAATTCGCTTGCAGATCAAGCTTCTCCCGTTCTGCAACACTACATTGGGATTTATGTACTTGCACTAAAGCCTGGGTGGCTTGTGTTGTCTCTTCCTAAGCTTATCGGAGGTGAGCTTCAATTGTATCAGCGATGCGGTGGAGTTGAGCTAACTCATCACCTAGTTCTGATGTTCCTGCTGATAGAGGTGAAGTAGGAACTGCGCGGTTGGACTATAATTTCTGTTGCATCCCTTGGAGTTCAATCTTGATCTGACTAAACACTTCTTCATGCTTATCTTCTTTCTTCTCTGTTATCTCTAGCGAAGCATCATTTAGTGTTGCGATGATAAATTCAAAGTTATTTGAGGTGAGGGTGGTCTCAAATTTGGTCTTGGTTGCTTTTGATTTCTTCCTTGAAGAAGGTTTCATAGGATAAACCTTCCTTTTCTTCTAGGGGTCATCCTTGTCTCTAGGCAGTGTAACCTCACTTTTCTTCTGTTCCACTTATGCACCATCTATCTCTCCACCATCACCTCCTAGCTCTGTTGATATGGAAGAAGTCTTAGTCGAGGTACTACTTACATCTTGAGCTTATTTATTTTTCTTGGTCTTTCTCAGTCCAGGTGTATCGTGTGCTGCTTCTGGACTGTCAATATCAAATATCTTTGTGGGGTATGTTTGGATGAGGAGGTCTGCCAACCACTCTGATTTCCTCCAAATCCTCCTCTGTCAACTTGTAATATGATTGTAGTTGTTGTTTGTGCTCATTAGTAGTCCTCACATCGAATATGCTTCTACACCTGTAGACACTCCTCTCTTTGACATTACTCTTTCAATCATTAATTCGAGGAGAACTTCCATTATTGATTCTTCAACTGCGATGAGATCGTCAGACATACGCGCTCAGGATTGAAACTATCAGGGTCACAATTAACTCAGATACTGCACTAGAATAAATATAAATAGTGCAATGATCACTCTCTACAATTCTCTTAGTCTGTGAGATTCAAATTCCCATTTAGCAAAAGTGTTCTCCGTACATGGCACGACAGGACAAGTAGGGAACTCGGAAATGGTTCAATTGCAACGGTTATGAGCCTCCATTAACTCTTATTTGATCTATTATGGTGTGGTCTAACAGTCTGATGAAAGAGATTTATTTCCGTTGTGCTCATTCATAGCATCGATCGAACGGTTATAATCTCCCCAACAACTATATTGCTTTGCCATGGCGAAGTGCCATGTGTCGCTATTCTGATATCCCATCGAACCTCCAATTCTGCAAATTTTTTTTCTACGAGGTTCCTTATGGAACCTTCTGCAACCTATCTCTCTTCTTACTTTGTTTCCTAGCCTTCTTTCGAGTGAGCTTCATCTTGGTAACTCATTTTCCATTTTGATTCTTATCTTCTTTTAACATAGTCACTGTGCATTGTTGAGATTCTTTCCTAGTATTCAGGGGTAATACCTCTTCTTTACCTAGAGTAAGTACTTCAGTCTTATGTGGGTCTTCTAGTCTTCTTGGATCTTCGACATTAAGGTCTCTAATGTCAAATAGCTTCAATCCGTTCTCATGTTCTTCGATCAAGTGTGCAATCTTCCTAGTCATGAAATATTTTAACCCCTATTTCTTCTGCTCTAATACTTCTTCTTCTTTATTTTTTCTGGCTTGATCTCTGTCAATCCAAGGTTTTCCTATTAACAAGGTAAATGGGGTGTTATCTTCAAAAAATTTAATGATCTCAAAATCTTCCTCTTTCGAAGTTCCATTGACGGTCATAGGTATCTGAGCAAGCCTTTCACATAGGTTTACCAATTTTCCTCTGAATAACCCTAGTCCTCCTAATGAAGGAATCATATCAGGCCTCCCTATAGCTTCCCAAGTTCTCTCTGTCATGATATTCACCTATGTTTCTTCATCTAGAGCATAGTCAATGTCGAAGTCTCTTATTCTTGCTTCGATTCATTCATTTTATTTAAAGATCTCTGATAATCTAACATGCTGGTGGTCATCCAAGGTGTCTTTCATCTGTAGAAATACCTTCTCTAATTATTTCTGGGGTTCTAATATAGACTTAGTTTCTAGATCTTCCTTATGGTTCTCTTGGTTCATATTCATTCTTTCAAGCTTAACAATCATTCTAGGGAAATCCAACACTTCATGGCCTACAGATTTGAAACAAAGACAACTAGGTCTTCTCCTAGGGCATTATTTAGCAAGATGTCCTGGTTTTCTGCAACTTTAACAGAGGTTTAATACTCTCTTTCTTTTAAATGATCCCCAACCTCTCTTGTACTGTGCACTAGGATCATGGTAGCTAACCTGCAACAAATTATTTCTAGGATTTTGCATCCATTTGTTAGTCCAAACATTCCTTCTATGCATAGGTATAACATATATTTCATTATTCTTATTAGATCTACTCATATCAAACCTTCTTTCATCTATTAATGTCCTAGCTTTCAAACTAGGACATACTCTATTAAACATACCTAGTTCTGTACTCTAGAAATAAAAAAGAAATCACTTATCTTACTTCTATAGAGCACAAAGATTTCAGATCTAAAACTTTTAACTATTCTTACCTTTGTCAGAGCACAGAGCTTGTAGATCTTACCTCTTTTAATCAAACATTCTCACTTTTACCTTTCTTAGTGCACAAAGCTTCTGGATCTTACCTCTTTTCTTCAGATCCAATCTCCTTTCTTCAGATCGGGCTTCTTTATTTCAGATCTAACTTTCTTTCTTCAGATCGAGCTTCTTTCTTTAGCACAGATATTTATAAGTCAATTAGAATGTTGCACACTAGGACAATAGATCTACGCCCAGAGCTTTCACAGTTTCAAGTCAAAAATTTTCACAAAGATTCTTCTTTCTCAGTTCCCAGTGATCATAGTTTTAGGTCCCGACAACGAAACCATTTGTTGGCACAGCAGTAGACCCAGGGTTCAACTCTACAATAACACACCAGGAAATCCCTAACTACTAGACCTTTCAGCAACACCTGTGAAGCAGATGAAGTCTCATTCGAGGTAGAGGCAGAGGTGGTTGCAAGACTCAGGTGTTTGCAACCTTAGCTGGGACACAGATATGTGATTATATAACTTAATAAAGCACTTAGCACCGTCAGTTTCTCAATATGCAATCAATATGCAGCATTCACACTAATCTAAAGTATTTAATCACTTAGCATATAAATGGATCAGAATGAGCATATTAAGCATGACTATCTTGATCATATCTAATATTCTTACATATCATAAGCACAAAGAAGAATTAGATCTATCTAACAATATCAGAGTACTTAGCAAATAACATGTGAACACATCAAGACAAAGCACAAAGAAAATAACACATTGTTTATGTGGTTCACCCCCACCCTGGGGCTACGTCCACCAACTCTTCTTCTTTATTGTCTTCAGTCAATTGGTTATAAGCACAAAGCCTTCAAAACCCTTACTCTACATAGGAAAAAAGATCTATGCAGCTCGCTAGATCCTTATTCCTTGTGTTACAGCACTAAACCTTCTATCGGCTCGCACAAGGACTTGCACTCAGCTCTGCAAGTCTTACACACAATGCACAAAGCCTTGATCACATAGATCCAACTCTTGGAACTTAGCCTACATCACATATATATATCATCGACCACTCCTTTATATGGCCTAGACATCTATATATATATTACAAAATAGTCCTAAACATGGGTAAACCCATGGGCCGACATCCCATTCCCGTTACATATTCCCCAAAACCCAAAAAGGATCCAAAAGTGGGTTGAGATCCCATGACCTCCACTTCGTCTTGCGCTCCTTCTTCGATAGGCTGTCAAAGTTCCAAAATAGGTCAACATCACCAAGAAAATCCCAAAACTTGGTCAAGGTCCAACAACTACATCTAAAGTTTTCAAGAGAGGTGGAAAATATGGTTGAAGCAATTCCACATTAAATATTAGGTGAAAGCCAAGGAAAGGAGGAACACTTAATTCAAAATCATTCTCACCCATATCCTTGTTGATGGTGTAAGTCTCATATCAGAGTGGGTGTATCTTCGTATGGGGTCCTATGGGGCCCTCTTTCTATGAATTCAAGCATACTTTATCTCCCACTTGAAAATTGTGTGACAGTACCCAATGTTTATTGTTGTGCTACATGTACTTGACATTGGTTTTCTGCAAAATATCATGAAATTGTTGTTGGATGTGTTGTATTCACTCAACAAATTTGGCTACTCGATCAACCTCGGTTTGAGCATGGGAAGACTCTTCCTATGCAGCTACAATGGGAAGAGTTACATCAATGGAGGCCAATGGTTGGAACCCCAAGCACACCTGAAAAAGGGTTGTGGCCAACAAAGTTGTGGAGGGATTTGTTGTATCTATGTTGAACATATGGAAGGTTTTCATCTCATTTGCATGGATGTTTGGAATTGTACATCCTCAAGATATGGACAATCATCTTGTTGAGTATATTTGTTTTTCCATCAGTCTGTGGGTGGAAGGCATTCAATTTGGTCATCTTGGTGTCCATCATCGACCATAGGCTGGAATAAAAAGTGCTCAAGAACCTACTATCTCGATATACAATATTGGTTCCTGGGATCCCGAAATGAACCCAAACGTGTTCAAAGAAGAGCTTGGCGGTGGCCTCATCTATGATACTCTTCCTTCAGGGTGCCAAAACTATTATCTTAGAGAATCGATCAACACCCACAAAGACACAATTGTTCTCATGATTGGTTGAAGGTAGATCTAACATGTAATCCATGGAGATGGACTACAAAGGCCTATATGGAGTAGGTAGAGGGGTGTATAGCCTATGTTCCTTGATGGCAAGATTGGAAATGAAAGAGTCAGTGTAGGATCTGATGTACTTGCATACATCTTGTCA
This sequence comes from Picea engelmannii, assembly GCA_009831015.1. Lineage (NCBI taxonomy): Eukaryota > Viridiplantae > Streptophyta > Pinopsida > Pinales > Pinaceae > Picea > Picea engelmannii. The sequence goes on along the minus strand of ML780151.1, from coordinate 34,529 downwards.
AATATTCAGTCAATCAAAATGCTTTTGCAGTACTGCCACTATTTGTCTAAACCAAAATGTCATGGTACCTAGTTGTAATGAGCTACCAATATCATCTTTGCATGCTCACTTGAAGGAACATAGAGATGGCTCATATGGCATAGCAATCTGTCCTAAAGATGAAATTATGGAACTATTGTTTATGTGTTCAATGTCTGATAGGAAGTAGCAAAGTCAAAGTCATTATTGTATAATTGTGACCACCCACACATCTCATTCCCATAAGAGTTAAGAACTATGGTTAGTGCCACAACTGTGGGTCAACCAAGGCAATTTGCAACATGGTTGGTGTTGTCCTTCTTGTACTTGATGTTCAAGTGGAATTGTTGCAGGTATATGGACCACTTCTTATGGAGGTCATTTTGTAACTTTCCTTGTGTCTAAATCAATTAGAGAGGCATATGATCAGTGTGGATTATCGTTTCCTTCCCTAGAATGTTATTCTTCCACTATCGACATGCCTGCACAATGGATTACATATCTTTGTTCTAGGTGAGCTATCTGTGAACAACATTAGATAGTGTTTCATTGTGATAGGTTACCAGATTCCCATTTTGAGAAAGGACAACACTTATAGCATAATTTGAAGCATCTGTCTCAATCTCAAATGGTTGTTGTAGGTCTCATAGTATAAGGACTGGTGTTGAGCAGAGGCACAATTTCAGATCCTCAAATTCTTTAGGTTGGGATGCATCCCACACAAAATTTGTCTTTTCTCCACCCTTGGTCACCTGGCTGAGGGCACATGAGATATGAGAGAACCCCAACACAAACCTACAGTATAAGTTGGCGAGGCCCAAGAAGTTGTGGAGCTTGATCATTGTCCTCGGGGCTGGTCAATTTCCATTGACTTGGATCTTGGATGGATCCACATGCACACCCTACTCATCCACAATGTATCCAAAATATTATATTCTCTGCATGTTGAAGGAACAATTCTACAAATTGGCATATAACTAGTGTTGGCGTAGGGTACCCAAGACCTACTAAATATGCTTCAAATGTTCCTCCCAAGTTTTGTTTAATATGAGGATGCCATCCAAATATACGATGAAAAAGGAGTTTGTGAATGGCCACAATATGTCATCCATCATCTGCATCAATGTGGTTAGGGAATTATTCAAGCCGAAAGGCATGACCATCCACTCAAAGAGACCTTCTTTAGACTTGAAGGTTTTCTTCCATACATCAGTTTTCTCAATCAGCACTTGGTGGTATCCTCACTTTATATGAATCTTAATGAATAACTTGTATCCCTTGAGTTGATCGAGAAGATAATCAATCTGAGGAATTAGGTATCGGTTCTTGATTTTGATCTTGTTCAAGGCTCTATAATCAATACAAAGTTTCCATATCCCATCCTTTTTTATATCAGAACAATTGGGCTTCCGCAAGGTGAGGATATTGGTCTAATGTGGCCCTTATGATCTAGGTGGATATCGTTGGCCACCCACCTTTTCCAAATCGCTCAAAATGTCTTTCTGGCAATTTTGGAAATTTACTATTTTTAGTAGGTTTTAACTTCCGGGGCCATTTTGAGGGCCCAAATGAATGTTTTTATATATCGAGGTTCTCAATCATGGAAAAGGGCATGATTGAGCCCCCAAAATGAATCTCCTCGATGATACCTTTCCAACGAGCTATCACATGCCTAAAACGGAGATCGTATGCAAAAGTTATGACCCCGGGAAGTTGATGTACTCACTTACCCAAACGGGGCCCACATGACTTTTGGCGCTTCATCTCCCGGGGTTAGGTTTTTGGATGTCTAGGGTTTTTGGCATTCCTACTTATTGTAAAAAGGCCTTCAGATCCTCATTGTAATCATCTTCTTGCGAATGCGAGTAGCCGTCACATCTCTTCTCAGAGATAAGTTGCCACCATTCTAGCGAGTCTTTCACTCTGTATTTTTACAGTCTCTGTACATTTCTTTCATTAATAGAAATCGTGTATTACCGTATATCTGTGTTTATGGTTGCATATCCGATACATTTCTGTTATATTATTGAATATCCGTGATATCTCTATGCATTTCTTTATTATATCTCCAATCTCATTTCGTGTCGAAAATAATCCGGATCACCTTCAGAATTATCTCTTGGATATGGTGTTTGATTTCTTCATTTTCCATAACAAAACACCTATACATAGGGTCATTAGGAATAGGAGCATCGAGTGTCAAATCAATTGAGTCATTTACCTAACAACACACAGGCACCGTAGTAGGTGAGGAAATATGTCTTTGTACTCTTCTACTATCTTGTCCACCTGTCATTGTTGTGTAGAGAGACCATGTGCAAAGGTTTTGGAGGTTGCAGTGAAATTCCATTATCCTTCCGACCAAACCATAAATATGAAAAATTTCCCAGTCTAAGAGACCACCTTTCTACATTGCTTCACAGAAATCAAAGAGACTGTAGCAGTTGGGACTGCCTCTGGTACCTAGTAGAGTTGATCTCCCAAAGTAATAATGACACTATAGGGCCTAGATTCATAAACAACATGATGCTTCTACATATATGGTTGTCCAAACAAAACATCACAAACTTCAAGGGAGAAAACATCATACAATACCTTGTCTTTGAATGATTTAATTCCATAATACATGCGACATTGTTGGCTGACGTGGATGTCTCGTCCCTAGCTAAGCCAACTGATGATGTATTATTGAGGATGCGACATTGTTTTCATGTTCAACCTCTTGATGACCTTTTCTAACATTAGGTTCTTATGCCTACCACTATCAACAATGAAATGGAATGGAGTCCCCTTCACCCACATTTGTGAATGGAAAAGGCACTCCTCTTCTTCAGGATCCACTTGTTCCTCTGGCTAGAATTTTGTGGTAGTGATGGTGAAACTGGATTCTGTGTCAATGATATGTTTTCCCTTTTTTGGTTTTGAATCAGATTCTAAACTAGAATCTGACCCTAAGTCTTTCATCTCAGCCAACAATGACTTTTTGGAGCGACATTCATTAGTATTGTTCCAAGGGCTTTGTTAGGATATTTAGACACTTAGGAGTTAGTTAAGATCTACTTGGTATAATGTGTCGTTAGGTAAAAGTGTGTTTCTTAGTGTGTTTCTTTAGTATGCATTAGTATGTATTTGTAGTTAGGAAATCTAACGGTCACGATATGTTCCTAACATAGGTTGATCTAACGGTTCATATTCTCCTCGATCTTAACGGCCATTGATTTGTGGCTTAACACCCAATTGGTCCATGATCTCTATTTAAAGAGCATGGAGGTTCATTTGTCGATGATCGACTGTGAGAAACTGTCTTGTAAAATCTCTCTATAATTGTTTTCTTTTGCATTAATAAACTGCTCCAAGTGGTCGCGTTGTCTAGGGTCATGGATGTTTCCCCGTAGGGGTTTTACCATGTCAAAACATCAGTGTGTTGATATTTGATCTAGTTTTGTGAGTGTTTATTGAAGGTGTTTGTCCTCTGTTGGAATACATGTTTTTTTGAACATGGTATCAGAGCATGTTTGAAGAACCACTCCTGTTGTAGATCGAGATCATGAAGCCGAGTTTCCTCATCTCTATTTTCTACCATTTGTGTACATTTCTGGGCTGAGAGGACTATTCCATTGCATCTGGGGTGATTGTTTCAGTCAAGAACATTTTTCATTTCACTCGAAAAGGTTTCTTTTTACCCAAGATACGGCCATTTCAGCTAGATCTAGAGCTATAAAGCCTAAATACCCCCTTTTTAAATTTTTGTAGATTATTATTTCGGTTTTATATTGTTTGTTTTTGGGTTGCTACTCTTTTAGATATGTGTATGATCTTTGCCCCACTCCCTTTGCGATCTCGTAAAATAAAAAACAAATAGGAAAAGGTGCATTTTCTAGGTAAGCTAACTGAGATATAACCCTTGTTGTCATCGAGAAGCGAAAAGTTTTTTCTTGTGTAAAAAGAGGTTTTTTTTAGCACGCTCTCCAAGGACATCTTCCACAACAACAAAAACACCCCCAATCCTCCTACTAAACAATACAATATGTTTTTCTAGCGTACTTGGTTTAAAGTTTTCTTATTAAGTAAGAGGTCTTGAGTTCAAGTCTCTCTTTTTGTTACTTTTTCTTTTTAATTTCATGCTCCATTGTAAAGTGTATTTCACTTCAAGTATAAAAGTGAATCACTATAAGTAGCTTTAATATTTTATTTTAAAGTTATTTATTTTGCATTTAGCTTTATTTTATAAAGTGACTTCATTGTAAAAGTGATCCCCACATGCTTTTATAAAAGTGGGTCACTTCATAAAGCAACTTATTTGTAAATGTGGGCAACTTATTTGTAAAAGTGGGGTTATTTGGAGGGGTATCACCACCACGGGGTTCTTTGGTTACCATTTATGACTTTTTTTAAAAGGGCATAAGTTTCACATCCGAAGTCCAGTTTCATTTTTTTAAACCACCTAATTTTTTGAGATCTTTCCATCCAGATCATCAGTTTCAATTTTTAAATCCATATTATCGACATATTTAATATGGCTTCTTCCAGAAATCTTTTTCTTACCAGCACCAACTACTTCCAATGGAAATCTCATATGGAGGATTTATTAAGATGTAAAGGTTTGTACAGGATTAGCTTGGGAAAGGAAAAAACACCCACTAATGCTAATAAGAAACTCAAATGGGCTAATAGGAGTGACGAATTGCATGGACTGATCAGAATGTCCATATATCTTGATTTAAGGTTCCACCTTCAATAAATTGATGACCTTGATGAAGCTTGGAAAAAGCTTGAATCTGTGTTTGGTAAACAAAATATTATTCAAACACATCAGTTAGAAAATGAAATACTGACTTTAAGTCCAAATGATTTTTCTTGAATGGAAGACTATTTATCTAAGTTTAAAACACTCAAAATTTTATGTGAAGAATGTGAGATAAAGTTGGAGGAAGAGCATTGCATCTATATTATTCTTTCTAAGCTAGGTAGTGCATATTATGTGTTTGTATCTAATTTTTTATGCCATGAGAGAGGCTTTAGGGAAAGCTTGTCAAAAACCCACTCTTGAGTCCTTTTGTGATGCTTTGATTAGAGAGCATGATAAGCTTGTACAACTTGGAGTGATCAACACTGTAGGTACCTCCAACAAAGACTTAGTCACCCAGCAGAGATATAAACCCAAGAATCCCAAGAAGAAATATCATCACCACAAAAACAAGAAACATAAGGGTCCCAAACCCACTCAGACAACTTCAGCTCCTAATGGTGACAAAGGAGTAAAATCTAAAAATAAGAAGACTGATAGACATTGCAACTTTTTTGATAAAGATGGTCATGATGAGTCCAAATGTTTCAAGAAAATTGTAGCTTTATAAGAATCGATGAAGAAGAATAACATCAATATTGATTCTACTTCTTCTTCTTCTCATGGACATGCACTTTCTACTTCTGGTTTCTCCTTCAATGAAACTTCTACTTCTATTTCTATTGAGTGGTTTATTGATTTTGGAGCATCTTATCATATGGCTAAGGATAAAGACATATTTTCTTCTCTAAATGAATGTAACACCAACAAAATATTTGTTGGTGATGATAGATCTCTTAGTGTTGTAGGATCTGGAATAGTTCAAGTAGATAATGGTAATTTCAATGATGTATTATGTGTTCCAAGTATTTCTTGTAACCTTCTATCAATATATCAAATCACTCATTCAGGTGAAGGTAAAACCGTAGAGTTTTCACCTCACCAAGTTGTAATCAAAGATCTAAAAGATCCTAAGCATGTTCTTGCAACTGGAATTGTTGATTATATTACCAAGTTGTACAAGTTTGACAACTTTGGGTCATCATATTTTCCATCTGTTTTTGTTGCTCATAGCGATGACTTGAGAAAAATTTAGCATGCACAATTTGATCATCTAAACTATCACTCATTGCAACAACTATGCAATCAATAGATGGTGACTGGCCTTCCTCTTGTTTCATGCAGAGATGGTGTTTGTGCCAGTTGTGTTCTCATCAAACATTATCAGGACAGTTTTGGAAACCATGCCTTGGGCCCTTTGTAGCTTGTTCACAGTGACTTGTGTGGTCCAATTTCTTCTCCTTCTTTTTCTAGGTGCAATTATTTCTTAAATTTCATTGATGAATTTTCTAGGAGTACTTTGGTTTACTTCTTAAAACTTAAGAGAAAAATTTTTGACAAGTTTCTGGCCTACAAGGCCCTTGTAGAAAAGAAATCTAGACATCAAATTTGAAGGTTAAGAACAGATAATGGAGGCAAATATGTGAGCAATAGTTTTACAATTTATTGCACTACACAGGGCATCCAAATGCAACACATTGTTCCATATACACCACAAAAAAATGGTGTTGCTGAGAGAAAGAACCGCACATTATAATAAATGGATAATTGCATGATCCAATCTAAGGGATTATGTCTAAAGTATTGGGCAGAAGCCATCAACTGTGCAAATTACATAGTAAATCTCACTCCCACAAAGACTCTTAAAAATATAACACCCGAAGAAGCTTGGACTAAAATTAAACCATATGTAAGTCACTTCTGTGTATTTGGCAGTATAGCATGGGCTCACATTCCTGATGAGAAAAGGAAAGCATTGCAGACTAAAAGTGAGAAGTGTATATTTTTTGGTTATTCTGAATATGTCAAAGGTTATAGACATCTTCAACCACAATGTAATGAAATTATTACTAGAATAAATGTTAAATTTGATGAAAATATCTTGGCATGCGAGCCTAATTCAACGATTATTCCTTATTCGATCTGTGAGCCATATTTGGAATTTGTGCCTTGTTTTGTTCCTATTCTAGTTTCTTCTTTAGATGATGACAATGAGGATGAAAATCCACCTCCACATGATCACCTTCCTCCAGATGAGTCCATTGAACCTGAATCAACACCAACATCGGTGCTTCCTAGATGGGTTTGTTCAACACGAGAAGCAGTTGGTGATATTGTCAGTGATCCTTCATATTAGCATCAGACACGTTCTCAGTTCTAGTGAGCCTCTTCTCTTTTGGCTCAAGTTTCAGAGACTCATGATCCAGAGAGATTTGTAGAAGCTTCAAGTTATCCATATTGGGATACAACAATGAATGAAGAGTATCGTTCTTTAATGGTAAATGATACTTGGGATCTTGTACCTCTTCCAAAAGAAATAAAACTTTCTAGATGTAAATGGGTCTATAGAACTAAGTATGCATTAGATGGAAGTGTTGAAAGACACAAGGCTTGGTTATTTTCCAAAGGATTTTCCCAAGTTGAAGGAATTGACTATAATGAAACATTTTCCTCTGTAGACAAAATCAATTCCATCCACCTTGTTCTTTCCCTTGTTGGATCACATAAATGGGAGGTCTATCAGATGGATATTGAATATGCCTTCTTGCATGTGGATTTCCGAGAAGAAATATGCATGGAACAACCTCTTGGCTATATCTAGAATGACTCTAGCCTTGTTTTTCACCTTAAGCAATACCTTTATAGTCTTAAGCAAGCTCCTCGATCTTGGTATGCCAAAATGGACATCTTTCTTATTGACACAAGATTTTCTAGATGTCATTTTGATCCTAATGTCTATACCAAGAAAGCAGGAAGTCATCTCATAATTCTTGTCCTTTATGTTCATGACCTTATCCTTACTGGTAATGACTCAAAACTTTTAAACCATGTGAAAGCCAGCCTTAAGAAAAAATTTGAAATGACAGACTTAGGATTTTTCCACTATTTTCTTAGCCTCCAAGTTTAGCAAACCAATGAAGGAATTTTTCTTTCCCAGTCTAAGTATGCTTGTGACCTTCTTCGTCTATTTCATATGGAATATTGTAAACCAACCCCTTCTCCCTTCTAGTCCGGAGTCAATCCTTCTGCCACCTGTACTTCTCCCAAAGTTGATGCCACCTTGTATCATCAGTTAGTTGGTAGCCTCTTATACTTGACTCATACCCATCCTAATATTTCCTTTGTTGTTGGTCTTGTTGCCCGGTATATGAAAACACCCCATGAAATCCATTGGAAAGATGCTAAAAGTATACTTCGGTATGTCTGAGGTACAGTTCAGTTTGGGATCCATTACAGCTCAGAGGGGACTCCTTTATTGGTTGGTTTCACTGATTCAGATTGGGTCGGTGACCCTGATGATCGGAAGTCTATTGTAGGTTATGTTCTCAGCCTTATTTTAGGACTTGTCACTTGGGCCTATAAGAAACAATAGGCTATTTCACTTTCTTCAACAGCAATAGAGTACCGAGAAGTAGTAAATGCAAGTTAGGAAGCCTTGTGGCTTCGAGAGATCCTTTCATAGTTTGGATTCTAGCAACAACATCTGACCAGTCTTTGGTGCAACAATCAGAGTTCCATCAATCTCTCCAAAGACCCAGTTCAACATCAATGCAACAAAAACATAGATATTCACATGCACTTCATCAAAAATCTCATTCATGATCAAGTTATTGAAGTGCTCTTTTTCCCTACAGAAGATCAAGTTGCAAACATTTTCACAAAGTCTCTTACAGAAGCAAAGTTTTCCAAAATTTGACCTATGTTAGGAGTTCAGGAAGTTGTTATTAAGGGGGGCTAGGCTCTAATGCCTCCTTCCTTCTCCTATTGTGTCATTATTGTAAATCCTTCAATCCTATCCCATGTTGTTCTTAAGGGGGGATGTTAGGATATTTATACACTTAGGAGTTAGTTAAGATCTACTTGGTCTAATGTGTCATTAGGTAAAAATGTGTTTCTTAGTGTGTTTCTTTAGTATGCATTTGTAGTTAGAAAATACGATGGTCACGATATGTTCCCGAAATAGAGTGATTTGATTGTTCATATTATCCTTGATATTAACGACCATTGATCTATGTCTTAAAACACGATTGGTCCATGATCTCTATTTAAAGAGCATGGAGGGTCATTTTCCGATGATCGATTGTGAGAAACTCTCTTGTAAAATATCTCTGTAATATTTTTCTTTTGCATTAATAAACTCCTCCAAGTGGCTGCATTGGCTGGGGTCGTGGATGTTTCCCCATAGGGGTTTTACCACGTCAAAACATTGGTGTGTTTATATTTGATTTGGTTGTGTGAGTGGTTACTAAAGCTAGTCATCCTCTGTTGGAATACCTGTGTTGTCGAATAAGATTTTTTGGAACTTGTACCACTTTCCAATGTCCTTCGAATTCCCATTACCCTTGTTTGTTGGTGGATTGGTTTGGTTGTTCTGGGACTAGCCCTCCTTGCTTTTTCCTTTTCCCTAGGATATAGAGCCACCTATACTGAGATTTTTCCTTTTTGTAGATTTTTCTTTTTCTTTAACTTCTTCTCAATCTTGACAACATATCAGTAAGAGGCTCCCAGTGAGGAGATTTCTAGGAACTCCATATCTATTTGGATATACTTGTGTAGGCCACTGGAATACTTTAAAACAAAGTGTCACTTAGAGTCTTTAATACCAATATTTTTGTGCAAGGTATGGAATATGTTGGTGTACTCTGACACTGTCTGGTCTCTCTCCTGATGTAGAGTTGTCCATCTCATGTACTGGTCATAATAGTTTCCAACAGAGTGGTATTTCTCCTTGAGGGCATCAACAAAATCCGCACAAGTGGGTCTTGGCCAAAAAATTGCATACTCAACCACAACATGTTTCTCATAGTAATTATCACACCAATATCTAATATGGGGAAGGGCCTTAAAAAGGGTGAAGGTGATTCTACAATTTTAGTTGAAGTGACTGTTGGTTGAAGGTGCCTCTATTTTTGTCGACAACCATTGAAGGATTTAGGTGAAAGTATCCATCATCTCATTCCTTTGCCTCATGAGGGATTCCTCAAGAAACAATTTGATACAATCTCTTGCTCCATCATCCCTCTTTTCTTCCTCCATTGAAGGCTACTTGGGTGGGTGAGAGAGGTTGTCCTCAAGAGAAAAAAACTTGAGACACAAGTCTCTATACCCTGACCTCGTTGGAGACATGCACTAAGAACGGCAAGGAGCAAACTGCTATAATACCACTGATCCAGATTATTTTGAGAACAACATGAAGAAAGAAATATAAAAAATATATATCAAGGAAATACAAAGATATATTGCAATGAACACAATAATACAATAAAATGCATATTCTATTAATAATTGTCTTGAATACAAAAGATTGCAAAATGCAAAGCACAAGAGCTATCTAGAATGGTGGTAGCTTATCTTTGAAGAAAGATGTGTTGGATATGCTCATTCACAACAAGATGATTTCAATAAGGATCCAAAGGCCTTTTCAACATAAAAAACAAATGATAAAACCCTAAACATATATAACCCTAACCCCAAAAGATGAAATGCCAAAAGGTTTGTGGGCCCCGATGGGGGTAGTTGATACGTCAACTTCTCGAGGGTGAAACTTTTGCATATGATCTATGTTTAGGGTGCTTGATACCCCATCAGAAAGATATATCCCAGGAGTACACATTCTAAATGGCCCAATGGGGTTCTATTAGGTATTTCCAAGTCAAACAAATGTCGTTTAGGGCCCCAAAAATGGCCCCATAAGTTTGGGACCCGAAAAACTAAAGAAAAACCGCCAAGTTGGAAACTATAATTTGAGATAGTGGAATAGGTGGGAGGCCACCGATGTCCACCTGGACCATACCATTGTAACCGCAAGGATCCAACCAAATGATTCATAGGAGCTTGAGGAGGGGGAGCGCCTCTTCCACTCATGGATGTGGGTAAAGAGGACCCCACTGCATTTTATTGTTGATAGCAGGAGTCAAAATAACCTAATCTAAACTAAGGTCGTCAAAAGAATGAAGTTCTTGATAATGCCACGCCCCCAACCATACACTATCATATGGTTGAGTCAGGGATGAGACATCCACATCATCCAATAGTGTCTCCTTTCCTACGGCATCAAGCCCTTCAAACATGAGGTATTGTGTGATGTTTCCCCACTTGAAATTTGTAACGTTATTTTAGGAAAACCTTATATGCATAAATGTCACATTGTTTATGAATCTCGGCCTTGTAGTTTCATTGTTACTCCGGGAGGTCAACTCTACAGGGTACCATAGGTAGTTATGACTACTGCCATTTCATTGATCTTGGAAAAATAGTGCCATAAAGTAATCTCTTAGACCACAAAGTTTTCCCTCTTCATGATCCATTAAAAAGGTGAATAAAAGGTCACTATGACCACTATAGCCTCGGCCCAAGACCTTTCTATACATTAGAATCAAGTCTACAAGATTGTAGAGGAGCACAAAGATAATGTTTTACTGATGGGGGTGCCTCTACACTTCCAAGTCAACCATTCCATTGAATTGGTTCCCTATGCTCCCTTACCCAATGTTCCAATATATCGACACTCCCTTCCAGATAATGAGAGTCTTCCATATGTTTAGCATATCTATAATATAGACCTTCATGGCTCTATCGGCCACTACCCTTGTCAAGTGTGCTTGGGGTTCCATCTATTAACCCCCACTGATATAGCTCTTATTTCTTCATCTTCATCGATATATTCCTCCCACACTCACACCAAGGAATATCATGAAGCCATATTTTTTGAATGGATCTATAACCCCCAACAACAGGTTCATGGTATCCTTTAATAGGATGATGCTAAGTACAAGAAGGACAACTACTTCAACAAGGAAATCAACTCACCAAGGTTCAGATTCAATAAAAGTTTCCCCATATCCTAAGGAAGCTTGTTGCAATGGATACCAGTGCTTCCTAAGGGAGGAGGATTAATCCAGGTGGATCTCGATGGCCTTCCATTATTTCCACTGAATCAACGTTTTTGAGCCTGTGGTTTTGATAAACCACAATATTTACCCTTTTGATGGGGAATGTAATGTAATTCCATCTCCATTTGTTAATTACAGTCATCATGCCATGATTTCTTAATGGCCTTATGTACATGCCTACAACATTAATTCATTAGATCCCATTATAACTCCAGAGTTAAGCATAATTGGGCTAGAGTAGTACTTATGGGGAAGTCCTAGTGTTTTACATTCCTACGACATTTTGTAAACTTAGACCAATTTATCCCACATGCATCTTGGGAATTATTCTCCTCTCACTCTCTCATATATAATTTAGGTGAAGTAGTT
>ML780150.1:601443-614911 GCA_009831015.1 Picea engelmannii | reverse complement strand
TGCAAGCATAAATAATTAACAAATTAAATACCTTAGTATCTGTGTGAGACATGTGTTTGATAAACCATTCAAAACCTTCAGGTTCACCAACAACAATATAGCAGATAAAAGATTTATTGTTGAACCTTCATAAAGAGGTTGACATGACTTCTCGAGTAGAGGATCAACATCATGACTATCATCCTGGTTGTCCTCATCCATTGGATCAAACGTGTCTTGGATCAATCTATGTATCTCATCTTCCTGATTTGAATCATTAATGTTATCTCCATCCATATCATCATTAATAACTTGATCAACAGCTTCAATATTTTGATCTCGAAGTTCATCTCCATGTAAAGTAGTATCTCTGCTAGTACTTGGCAAATAAATCTTTGGAGGTCGACACTTTGGGAGCATTGTCTATATATTTAAAAACAACATAGAAAAGTTAGTGTGTATAGAAAATATTAAAATCTCGATAAGAAATATTACTAAAATTCATGACACACTGATTATTACAGAGAATACATTAAATATTGAATCCTCTTACCAAGGGACGATATTCATAACCCCCTTTGGCGTGCCCCTTCTCCCTACAATGTTTTTGGGTTGTTGTTATTAAAAGTCTTCTATTTTGCAATCCTCTGCAATCATAGCAAGGGAAATAACATTTTCCATTGCCCCTCGCCTCTAATGCCGCTCTTAACTAAGCAAGCTTCCTGTAATTTTCGTTCATTGTGACAAATCCTTGTCCTAACAAGTAATTGTCTTACCTACACCATACCAAACATTAAGTTGTCAATTTTTTATATTTTGGCTACTCCTTTCGATTATGATATGTTTATTTACAGTGACCTACATCTTTATAATAAGGTCAACATATTTATAATAAGGTGATCATATGTGTAGAGGATCAACATCATGACGACATAGATAGCATCTTTATAATAAGGTCATGTGTGTACAAATGTTTTCTTTATATAATAACGACATATACACCTAACATAAGTTTAGGGTTAGTGTTTATGTATCTTATTAGTCTCTTCTAAAGCAGGGAATATAGCAATCAATTACTATCATTTCACTGATTAGGGTTGAGTTTCAAGAGCAATTCCATATCTTTATCAATGAAAAGAGAGAGAGATTATAGCTGCAATTGAAGGGAAAAGGGTATGTGGATTCCATAAACCTAGAATATTATGGAATCCACATACCCTTTTCCATAGAATATACTAACTACATCCAAAAACCAAAGACATGAAATATGGTACTACACATATTATATAAATATATTATCAAGGAAAAAATAAGCTAAATGCAATTTAGACATTTGAAAAAACAATTACAAGTTAAATGAGTACATCAATAAAAAATAACATACTAATATTGCAAGTTCAAAATCCGAGCTATGTAGATCGAGAATTGGATTTGTTCAACTGGTGGGTGACGGAAAAAATAAACAGCTCAAACAAAATCCAAGAACAATGTCGCAACTATAGCAATTGTGTCGCAAAGTCTCTTAAAGTCACATATATATAGATAAAATAGTCAACTAGCCGTTAACACCGACCAATGAGATAGGCAAAATTTTCGTCGCTATTGCCACAAAAGTTCGTTGCTATAGCGACGAAAATCCCGACTAGGTTAAATTAAGATTTTCATCGATATTGCGACAAACTTTCGTGGCAATATCCATGAAAATCTCGCCCTGTTTAAAAAAAATATGAAACTAGTGGAAGCGTGGAAAATTTTCGTGGAATAATCCACCCATATGTAGTAGTGTGTCAATAAATAATATTAGACTTAGTTCTAGCATTACTTGACTTGGGGAAAATTACTAATCAAATGTTCTATTTATTTTTATATATTGGTGGACAGTGTGAGGGTTGTGCCTTTGGAGAGACCAAATAAGACCTAAAACTTAAAATCTAGACTAAAAAATGAAAGACAAGTGAAACAATTGTATAAATTTAACAAAACCTTAGCTTAAAACAATTAGGTCATTAATTTTCACTTGGATGCAAGACTCATTAAAAAAAAAGATGAACCAATTACTACAATCCATGGTACCCATAAAATAAGGACTAATAAGAGTATGGAAAAAAATTGATTTTCCACCTACAAATTTGCATATAACTATCATCAAGATCCGTTAACATGCTTTCTAATCATTCTAAGTGATACCATAATAAAAATATTGCATTCCTTAATGATGCAGGATCATTAGTCCTCCAAACCCAAACCATGAATGTTTAGTTAGACCTTTAGGTGTAGACATTAGCCCAAGGAGGGGCCATTGTAAAATCTCATGTAATTGTTTTCTTATTTCTTAGTGAGCATAGATAGAGAATCTAATAGGTGTTCGTGAGTGTTGATTTACGTAACAAATCCCTTAAGAGACGAGATGACTCGAGAGGCTAGTGAATGAGTCATGAGATAGGAATAAATTTAGTTTTCTAAAAAAATAACAGTTGTTTCCTTAATCTAGGAACTAATTACAGGTTTGTAGGAGGTTAGTTGTAAGAGCTGGAGAAGCTCTGTTTTAGTAATGAGGCTTTGAAAAGTCTCCAGGGAGATAGACAGAGGAGGAGAGTGAGTATTTCTAAGGAGACGACCATGTAAAAGTGTATCAGGCCATAGCTGGGGCAAGTCAGAGTTTTAATCATGCACGTATAGTTTCATCATTCAATGGAAAAAGTAGATTCACCATACTGTGTGTTATTGTTCTTTACATTCTGTGTGTAATGTGTTTGGACAATCTAGGTGAATGACAGTAGTCCTGTGTATAGCTACATTGTACATGTAAAAATCTGATAGAAATGCAACTGGGTAGAATCATTAGTTGATTCCAGTTCTAGAGATGGGTTGGGTAGAATTATGTGAAGAACTCTAGTTCAGAAATGATATATTGAAGATGGATATAAGGTGTAGTTCTAAACCCTGCAGAAGCCTATTGAGTTCTTAACAAGACTCTGGAAATCAGAGTACCTGCACGTAGTTGATGCATGAGGGTATTAAGGATATGCAAGAGTTATATTGCAGACCATGGCAAGTCTGAGTAAGGTTTCCATGTGTAAGCTTGTTGAATGAATGTATAGACATTAGCAGAGAGTAAGAGTCTTTGGAAAAATGAGTGTAGTTGCTAACACACAGTTGAGTATTAGAGAAGAAGTATTTTGTCGATACGCAGAAGAAATTGAAGAACAGATGGAGCGTTGTCGTTGTGCATATGAGGTCGCCATAATATAGTTAAGATTTAGAATTGAACCACATAGAGTAAGGTGAGATAACCTTGTTGGCTCACTATTCAAGAAATAGAGGAATGGAGGTTTCTGCGTAGAGGCAGTTTGATTTGCGTGTATTCTCCATGTGTAAGAGTACCAAGAGAAGAAGAAAAAAAGAAGGCTTTTGTGTGGATCTATCCCCATGTAACAAGAGGAGAATCGATTGTTTATGTAGCTTCCTGTGTGTGTGCGAGATGAGAAGAAGAAAATTGTTGGGGACTTCATGGAAATCGCTGAAGGAAAAAAATCAGTGAGACAGGGAATTGATCCAGTGGGATGAAATCCTGGAAAAATCGAGGATGCCTTTTGCATTGCTTTGTGTTGAGCCATAGAACAATTTCAATGTGATATAGAACTCTTGGGAATTGAATCATTGACCAAGTTGTGGTCAATCCGTGAGATCTGGAGCAAAGACAATGGCAAATTATCAATGTTTGCAAGCTTGAAATACCCAAGAAGTAAATCGCCTTTGGAGAATGTGATGAAGGTAAAGGGTTTTGATATGGGAATTTACCTTATAAATTTCATGCATATTCAATTCTAGCATCGATTTGTGAGTGTTTTGCAAATGAGATTCGTTCCTGGCCTGATATGAATGCAGGTCAAAAAATATTAATATCTGGAATTAAATGTTATGAAGGAATTTAAAAGGCTATTGAAAGGTTTAGTAACCTAAGAGGGTGTGTGCAAGACTGGTGCACACTGGTGAGAGGGTGGATTGTGTTGAGATCATTGGCATTGTGACAGAGTCTTGATTGGGTCTAGACATGCCTATTCTTGGGATCTGCCATCAATTGGTATCAGAGCAGAAGAAGAGAGTAAGTTTACTTTGGTGAAGGGAGAAGGAACACAAGAACAAGAGTGTTCTGTGAAGAGAAGAAGACAAATCAATTTTGCATGCATGAGAGGAAGAGGCTTGTAGCCTGAACAATGAGGTTAGTGATAAGATAACTAATTTGGGAGGAGAAGTGCAAGGATAGGGAGAGATGTAGCAGCAGTAGTGAAGACATCTCAACAACA
This sequence comes from Picea engelmannii, assembly GCA_009831015.1. Lineage (NCBI taxonomy): Eukaryota > Viridiplantae > Streptophyta > Pinopsida > Pinales > Pinaceae > Picea > Picea engelmannii. The sequence continues at coordinate 610,625 of ML780150.1, read as the reverse complement.
AAGTCATAGGCTTTGAAGACAATGATGAAGGAAACGAGTAAAGTTTTTCGAGTGAAAGTGAAGTGTGGCCAAGAACCTAGTGTTTCAACTGAGGTTGAAATACAAGAGGATAGTTGTGTTTTCAAGATCAGATGACTTGTGAGTGCATCTCATAGAAGATTGAAAGAAAACTCAAACATATAACTATCAAGAGTCATAGAAGAGGTTCAGAAGGCAACCACAAAAGGAAGACAGAAGATGCCAAGGCAAATGGCATATGTAGAAGAATGATTGATGAAGAGTATGAGAGGGAGAAAGCTGAGATAGAAGTTTGTCTGGAGGTTATGATGGATTTGTTACAGAAGAATGAGGAAGACCAGAGATGTGGTTTCTTCATGAGAAGAAAGTTGATGTGGGATAAGATACAGAGGAAGAAAGAGCAACTGATGAATGCTCAATGGGAAGATGAAGTACTCAAGGAAAGGGAGTATCTAGGGGAAGACTTGAAGGCTGAAGCTTCAAGTGAGGCCAAGAGGTCTCAATGTTTTAAAACTAATACTTTGTGTGTGCTTGTAGGTACAATGAATGAGGAAAGGCAATTTGCTAATGTTATCATAAAGGATGAAGGAGGAGGACCGAACCTAAATTCTGCTTAGGAAGATGAAGAGACAGTTGTGTCTAATGCAAATACACATACACAGAGGGAAGAAGGTGATTCTTTTCAACATGCAGCAAAAGATGAAAGCAAAGAAAATTGGGCCTATGATGATGACCAAGAACAAGAAAAAGCAAAGGAGAACATCAAGCATACCAAGGTTATGCTTGAGGAAGATGAACATAAGACTATTGAAGATTTTTTGAGTCATGTAGAAGGCTTGGAATAGCAGGAAGATTTGATGACTGAATCATCAAATAAGACCATTGGGTCTTGGGATTTTAAAGCTGACAATTTGAATGTGATTGCAGGTATTGTAGAAGATAATCCATCTTATGGAACTGTCTTAAGTGAGGGTGTAAGTTGCCAAGCAAGGCATGAGGAGTAATTTCTTGCAGAAGAGGACAAAGATGAACTATTGCAGCAGGAAGAGTTCATAAATTCCTTTCTTAATGAAGGGAGTAACTCCAATGGAGATGAAGCAATTATACTTCATGTGATGGAACCTAATACTGGTGAAGACAAGGAAGAGATGGCTTACTTGAGTAGCCAAAATAAGACTATTAGAAAGACACCTAGAGCTGTCACAGAGGTGGAGAATCAGAATTTTATTTTGATAAAGGATGATGAAGCAGTGTCACAAGGAAACTGGACTTGTGACAAAGAGGAAGACAGTGAAGAATGTACAGAGTTCTTGGAAGAAATTCCAAGTGATATGGCAGATTTGTGGCATGAGCTTAGTCTTTTGGAGAGTAAACTAGTCAGCCAGAGAATGAATATTTCGAATGTACAATTGAAATTGGATGAAGGTGAGGCAAATGTGTCTCATGCTAAAGATGAATCAGTCCTAGAACTGAAGGGAGCTGAACTGGTTACTAAAATCAGTCAAATAATTGAAGGACGACAATGGCATGTTGCCAAGAAAGAAAAGGAAGAGAGCTATGCTGAAATTGAAGAGAAGCAATTGGATATTGCAGAGGGAGATGCTTACAAAAGCTTAAAGGAAGTATGGGTGGCAACAATATCTGGAACAATGTTTACAACAATATCTACAGCCGTATTTGGACCAATTTCAAGAGCAAAAACAAAAGTTAAGGCAAGGAATGCTGAAGAAAATAATCACCAGTTTGATATTGAATGTACAAGGTGCAGTAGAATACTGTGGCAGATCAATGAAAGCAATATTTGTTTTCAGCAGAGGATTGAGTTAGAAAAGGCCATAGATGAACTATGGGAGTTAATGCAGATACCCAAGAAGAGCTATAGCAAAGTCAAGCAAGTAATCCATTGTGGAGATGAATGGAGAGCGAAGAATAATGAGGGTAAAGACAACGGAGCACTACAACATAAGGTGTGAAAGCTTGGAAGGTTGCAGTTAAAGAGACATGAAGACAATGCAACTATGGACAACAGTAAAACAAAGTTTGGGATCCAGGAAAGATGAAGATAGAGGGAACATGATCAAGTGATCATGTCTTCCTTCTACTTTGGGAGTCTAATGCAGGAGCATTAGTCCTCCAAACCCAAACCATGAATGTTTAGTCAGACCTTTACGTCTAGACATCAACCCAAGAAGGGGCCATTGTAAAATATCATGTAAAAAAAACATTTTATTTCTTAGTGAGCATAGATAGAGAATCTAATAGGTGTTAGTGAGTGTTGAGTTATGTAACAAATCCCTTAAGAGACGAGATGACTCGAGAGGCTAGTGAATGAGTCATGAGATAAGAATAAATGTAGTTTTCTAAAAAAATAGCAGTTGTTGCCTTAATCTAGGAATTGATTACAGGTTTGTAGGAGGTTAATTTTAAGAGCTGGAGAAGCTCTGTTTTAGTAATGAGGCTTTGAAAAGTGTCGAGGGAGAGAGACATAGGAGGGGAGTGAGGAGTTCTGAGGAGACTGCCATGTAAAAGTGTATCAGGCCATAGCTAGGGCAGGTTGGAGTTTTAATCATGCACGTATAGTTTCATCATTCAATGAAAAAAGTAGATTCACCATACTATGTTATTGTTCTTAACATTCTGTGTGTAATGTGTTTGGACAATCTAGGTGAATGACAATAGTCCTGTGTATAGCTACATCGTAATGTAAAAATCTGACAGAAATGCAACTGGGTAGAATCATTAGTTGATTCCAGTTCTAGAGATGGGCTGGGTAGAATTATGTGAAGAATTTCAGTTCAGAAATGATATATTGAAGATGGATATAACTTGTAGTTCTAAACCCTGCAGAAGCCTGTTGAGGGCTTACGAAGACTCTGGAAATCAGAGTACCTACGCGTAGTTGATGCATGAGGGTATTAAGGGTATGCAAGAGTTATGTTGCAGACCGTGGTGAGTCTGAGTAAGGTTGTCATGTGTAAGCTTGTTGAATGAATGTATCGACATTAGCAGAGAGTATGAGTCTCTGGAAAAATGAATGTAGTTGCTAACACACAGTTGAGTATTAGAGCAGAAGTATTTTGTCGATACGCAGAAGCAATTGAAGAACAGATGGAGCATTGTCTTTGTGCATATGAGGTCACCATAATATAGTTAAGATTTAGAATTGAGCCACAGAGAGTAAGGTGAGATAACCTTGTTGGCTCACTGTTCAAGAAATAGAGGAATGGAGGTTTCTGCGTAGAGGCAGTTTGAGTTGCGTGTATTCTCCATGTGTAAGAGTACCAACGGAAGAAGAAAAAAAGAAGGGTTTTGTGTGGATCTATCCCCATGTAACAAGAGGAGAATCGATGGTTTATGTAGTTTCCTGTGTGTGTGCGAGATGAGCAGAAGAAAATTAATGGGGACTTCATGGAAATCGCTGAAGGAAAAAAATCAGTGAGACAGGGAATCTATCCAGTGGAACGAAATCCTGGAACAATCGAGGATGCCTTTTGCATTGCTTTGTGTTGAGCCATAGAACAATTTCAATGTGATATAGAACTCCTGGGAATTGAATCATTGACCAAGTTATGGTCAATCCGTGAGATCTGGAGCAAAGACAATGGCAAGTCATCAATGTATGCAAGCTTGAAATACCCAAGAAGTAATTCGCCTCTGGAGAATGTGATGAAGGCAATGGGTTTTGATATGGGCATTTACCTTATAAATTTCATGCATATTCAATTCTGGCATCGATTTGTGAGTGTTTTGCAAATGAGATTCGTTCCTGGCCTGATATGAATGCGGGTCACAAAATATTAATCTCTGGAATTAAATGTCATGAAGGAATTTAAAAGGCTATTGAAAGGTTTAGTAACCTAGGAGGGTGTGTGCAAGACTGGTGCACACTGGTGAGAGGGTGGATTGTGTTGAGATCCTCGGCATTGTGACAGACTCTTGACTGGGTCTAGACAGGCCTAGCCTGGGGGTCTGCCATCACTTAATCAATGTATATCAATATGCTTTGTAAACCAGTTTTTTCTTTGATGTGCACTTAATGATAGTAAATGTATTGCATTCTTTAATTGCCATGTCAAAATGACACCATTCATCAATCCCAAATAAAATCAGCCATCAATGTTAAACAATGAACAGAACATGTAAAAACCATTCTAGTTGTATTCAACATTATTACTCGACCCAACTTTTTTATATCATGCAACTCTCATAGTCATACCAACAAAAGCGCTATGTTCATCTTTGTCAAATACTTAGAGTATCTAAAAAACTTAATTAAGTAATTCAAATAATTCAAACCAAATACGCCTCTTGCGTATGTCTTCCAAATCGAAAATGATCCTACAATGGCAAGGCAATGACATGTATATGATTACTAAAACATGAGGACGAGGACTTTGAGAACATATTCACTGTGTCTGCCAAACACACTGTTGCATGCCTCCTTTGTCTGGTCTGATACATGTCGTGTAACAAATGATTCATTTTCATTCCTCGTCTGTCTCTGCAAATATTTTAAGTGTCTGACTGCCATGCCCAGATTATGAAAGTCCTCGGGATCAGTGCTTTGAATTGCCTCCCTAAATTTTTGCCCACAAGGAAAGCATCGGTTCAATATTGTGGAAAGGAAGTATGTTGATGCAAAATATGCATGAATCCATCGCTTCTCTTCTTCCATTTTCAACACTTTGGAACTCCTGATGATATCCTCTGCCTCTAGAGAAATCCTTGCAAATTATGCACATTCCGGAAGATCCACATCAGACAGTTGTTGAATAGACCTTCCAACAATCACCTTGTTTTCTTTATCATGAAGTTTCTCAAACCTTATGGTAATTATAGGCTCTACGGATGTCCTGAAAGAGTTCTCCAGAATGCATCTCATGGACTTGCACTTAAAGACCCAGTTCCTGCAGTAAGGGAATGAGGGCATGAAAGTATGGAATTGTCATCTCTTCTCCTCTCTCGATAGGCTTGGAGGCATGAATAAATATGGTGTTTTCCACATCCATCGAGCTCGAGTTCGGCAGGAAGGAATGGTTAAGAAAGGATGAAAGTAGCAAGAGACCTCTAATTATTCATTCTCCAAGATTGAGTCCAAATTCATATATTTTCAATTTTGGAACAAGCGTCCCTTGGACTTCACTGAATGAGTTGAATCTTATGTGGTTTGTTAGGACTAGAAGTCACACCTAGACTGTGGTAGGTGTAAGCGTAATACCCATCAAAATTTTGTAGGTTTGTAAAAGGTAAGGAAGCCTAATACCCATCAAAATTTTGTAGGTTTGTAAAAGGTAAGGTTTGTTTTAATTCAAGTGTAACGAATGGATGAGAAACTCAATTTTAAAATATCAATACAACAGTTCCACAAAACATACTCCAACAAGCAAGGCTTGAGCAATCTTGGATCAGTTTTAAGAATGCTAGTGAAAAGATGGAAGACTGAAGGAGAAAACGAGATACATTAACCAAGTTACATAAGACACTTTTCACACACATACAGTAGAATTCTTGCTAATAAGGAACCTCCTAGTCAACAAGAAGATGTGCTTTAACAATACTTGCACCAACAAATAAATAGTAAACCGGTCATTGCATTACATTAATAAAAGTACTAAAGATAAATCATTTATCAGTAGCTAACGTCAAGTAAAGACATGAATATAACATGTAATAGTAAAAAAGGAGTTGATATTCAATTATGCAAGAGTCTTAAGTCTATACATACATCATATAGAAACTTTACACTCTGAAGAAAAAATATATGTATCTCAAAAACCAAATATGTGTCTCTCAAAAACCACCCGAACACCATCTAGGAGTCACATCACCCATTAAATAGAAATTTAAATAAAAAATCCCTCTATGACTCGCCACCTAGCTTATGCATAGGATTTTGTGCCTTGGAGAGGCATGGCAGTATACAAACAAAAATAAATTTAACTAACTGCTAGATTACAGGGAGTTGTTTGTGATGATACATGCAACTGCAACCAACTAATGTTTGGAGATCTAGTTGAGTTGGATACCAGGTACAAGTGTCTCTTGATGTCTAAATGCTTCTGAGGAAACCATTCAAACCTCCTTTGGCAGCTGGAATCTCTCCCATAACTTAAATTTATCATATTGTTAGAGTTCACAACAAGGTCATTATAAATTGATTCACTGCGAACTTTCCTGTCCGTGAATGACTTCCAAAAACTGAAAGTGGGAAAAATTATAAGTAACAGAAGACAAAACCAACATCTGTAAGGAACCATGGAAAAATTGATATACTTTTGTAGAAAAGTTGGCTCTGATGGATTATCCTCTTGAACTACCTTCCTCTTTTTTCTTGACTCAATGTGCACAACCTTCTCAGCAGAGGTACATATTCTCCTTTTTGTTTGTGGAGTGTTAACAACATTTGGCTGAAAACTTGATGCAGTCAAGAAAGTATCCCAATCACCATAAATCATTTTCAACTCTTCCAACACCAACATCTTAATGAGTCTGGAATAAAAGACACTATTCTCTACCAGCTTGGTCTTGGATTGTACCTTATCTGACATTTTTCCAAGACTTCTCAACAAATAAAAGGGTATATTTAGGAATTGTTTTCCAGTGAAATGCATCAGTAACCTAATATGGTACTGATAAACCATATTAAATCTTCCCTCACATGTAAAGTACCTATGTATAACCCTGAGCATCTTATCAGAGTATTCCAACATGTGGTTTCTAGGTACTCAATTGGATAAGTTGTCTTCTTGGTATTCTGGTTTTAGGAAATCCTTGGAAAAGTCATATTTCACAAACATAGCCTTGAACCATATTTCTCCTTGAATTGGTATCTCTGTAGCTGCAGAAATGGATTGGTCTGTAAATTCAAACTCAAGTGTACCAAATTTTGTCTTTACTCCATTGAAGTTCAATGAAAACGTTTTGGCCACTTCAAGGTGTCCTCTCTGCATTTTTTCACAAAAAGATGGGCAACCTACTCTCTAAAAGGTTTCTCTGAAGAATGGATCTGAATTAATCAGTTGTAGGTCATGGGTTTCAACTCTGACAATATCCCCTCCTTTATGGACCTTCTTCATTTGTTGAGCCTCCATGGAAGGTAACTTAAATAAAAGTAAAACCTCTCTGATAACTATTGCCAACAGACTGTGTTATGTATCCTTGTAAAATCATGGTTTTTTGCCAATGGTTGCAATGATTAGCACTTATGCTAGAATAAATGTTGCAGAGACTAAGATGTAACTGGAGCTAGAAGCTTGGAAACAATGATGACAAATTGAGGCTAAATGAAGTCTCAAATAGTAAGATTTTGAAATGATTGTGCAAAAGAGAGAGTTTGCAATGCTAATTCAATTTGCAGTAGGTGGTTTTTTACCAGAGTTTCATGAAATATTTTTCAGTTCCAGGGATAAGATATGAGCTAATATTTGAGTGAAATGGAGGTATCTAGATCTTGAGTGATCTAAAAATGAAGAAGACTTTAAATCTTGAAATTATTGTAAGTAAATTGTATGTGTTAAAGCAAATGGATCAACTTTGCAACACATTAATTAAAGGATTACTCATGCAAGATAAAAATAGACAGCGGCATAATCAATGAACATAAGCACATAAACACAGCAATTGATAAAGGAGTTCACCCCTCTCTTGGGCTACATCTCCTGATCCATCTTCCAATGGATCATTATTATTACAAAAACATGCCTTACAATGCTCAAACTGACCAACCGACTGCTCCAATGGCTTCAAAGCGTCCAAAAACCCCTAGCTGGGCTTTTTCGGCACCTCAATCGGTCAAAAAACGAAGAAGTTAGGCCTCCTGGAAGTCCTCCCTTCAAGCTTGTTGTCTCTGCATCTACAAAACGTGCCCTTGTTACATGAACCTGGCACACACACAATTTAAAGCATGAAAACCCAGCACCAGATGCAACCGCGCCAATGGTGTGAACTGTAGGATGGTTATGGGTGCGCCAGCCCCTAACCGCCTAGCACTTGAGCACGTGGAGGTCATATGACCTTGCACATTGGCAAAAAGGGCTAAACCATTACAACTGTTTCAACCCCCCCCCCCGTGCTCCAGTTGTGGTCACATGGCACAATACAAAGGGACCACAGGCTATGTTTAAAACCCCGCGCGCGTACCAACTATTGGGTTATATGGTATATGGTATATGGCATGGTCATATACAAAACAAAATGACCGCGGGCCGAGGCTAAGCCCCGGCCTGACCCCCTGCCAACTATCACATAATTTAAATTCAAATATATACCAATCCATATATATAACAAGGCATAAACGATAGTCCGTTGGTCGGACAGACTTTGTGAAGGCGCTATGCAGTGGGGGACATTCGGGGGTTGAACCCCATGGACTCCAATATATTTTGACAAACAAAACAACAAAAAATACCGGGGTGCCACGTGGCAACCCATGATTGGGCCACGTGGCACCCAATCACTTGACTAAACAATGCCACGCGTCGCCTCCCAATTCAACCAATTTTCAGCCAATAAATGATTGCCACATCACCTCTACCATGTCAATGTATGGTCGTATGGCCCTGCCATGTCAGCCTGTACAGACTGTACGGACTGTACAGTCAACGTTCTTTTTTGTCTGTTTGACATTCCAAACAGATTGCAATATCTCTCGCTCCCGACATCCATTTGAGACGAAACAAGTTGGGTTGGGTTTGCAACGACGAGGCCTACACTCTCATCCGGTTTGAAGTGATTCTAATCACTTTGAATTTTTGAGCAAAATTTGATCCCCTGATCACACCTCCCCATTGGGAAGGCTTTGGACCTCAAAATGACTATTTTCAGTCTATGTGAAGATGAGGGTATAGTTCCCTCACCCTTCCAACCTCAATCCACTTGGCTTTGCTTGGATTCGTCCCTTTAAGACCAACTCGAAGATACTCCACATTTCCTCGTTTTAAAGTTCGCATTCTCCTGTCAAGGATGGTGTCTTCATGCAGTTCTGTAAGATACTCTGGAGAAAAACCATCTATGGAAGGAATATGAACATGCTCTCCTTGATCATCAATCAACGGAGGCTCATACAATTTCAAATTCTCAACATTAACAACTGCATACATCTGCATATAAGGAGGCAAATCTAAACGAAAAGCATTGTTACCAATCTTGTCGACAATCTTGAAAGG
>ML780150.1:573833-597581 GCA_009831015.1 Picea engelmannii | reverse complement strand
CTGTAGGAACACGTTCATGACTTTCTGCATGAGCCATACTTGGTGAATGCCTCCTTGAAACTTGCGGTGATTGTATATGCTTCCTCCTTGAAGGATGAGAACTTGGCTCCACAAGTTGACCTTCTCCTCTTGTGAGTTTCAACTTTGTGAGCATCAGAAACAAAACACTTGCAAACAATCAAGTCTTCAAAAACCAGTGCTCTGATACCAACTTGATCTAAAAATGAAGAACACTTGAAATCTTGAAATTATTGCAAGTAAATGTTATGTGTTAAAAGCAAATGGATCAACTTTGCAACACATTAATTAAAGGATTACTCATGCAAGATACAAATAGATAGTAGCATAATCAATGAACATAAGCACAAAAACACAACAATTGATAAAGGAGTTCACCCCTCTCTTGGGCTACATCTCCTGGTCCAGCTTCCAATGGATCATTATTATTAATTGCTCAAAGTGCTCAAAAACATGCCTTACAATGCTCAAACTGACCAACCGACTGCTCCAATGGCTTCAGAGCATCCAAAAACCCCTAGCTGGGCTTTTTCAACACCTCAATCAGTCGAAAAATGAAGAAGTTAGGCCTCCTGGAAGTCCCCCCTTCAAGCTTGTTGTCTCTGCATCTACAAAACGCACCCTTGTTACATGATCCTGGCACACGCGCAATTTAAAATGTGAAAACCCAGCATCGGACGCAACCATGCCAACGGTGCGAACTGTAGGACGGTTATGGGCACACCAGCCCCTAACCACCTAGCACCTGGGCACGTGGAGGTCATATGACCTTGTGCATTGGCAAAAAGGGCTAAACCGTTACAACTGTTTCAAACCCCCCCCCCCGCCACGCTCCGGTTGTGGTCACATGGAACAATACAAAGGGACCACGAGCTATGTTTAAAACCCTGCGCGTGCGCCAACTATTGGGTTATATGGTATATGGCATGGTCATATACAAAACAAAATGACCGTGGGCCGGGGCTAAGCCCCGGCCCGACCCCCTGCCAACTATCACATAATTTAAATTCAAATATATACCAATCCATATATATAACAAGGCATAAACGGTAGTCCATTGGTCGAACAGACTTTGTGAAGGTGCTATGCGGTGGGGGAGGTCCGGGGGTCGAACCCCACGGACTCCAATATATTTTGACAAACAAAACAACAACAAATACTGGGGTGCCACGTGACAGCCCATGACTGGGCCATGTGGCACCCATTCACTTGACCAAACAATGCCACGTGTCACCTCCCAATTCGACCAATTGTCAGCTAATAAATGATTTCCACGTCACCTCTGCCACGTCAGCGTATGGTGGTACAACCCTGCCACGTCAACCTGTATGGACTGTACGGACTGTACAGTCAACGTTCTTTTTTGCCTGTTTGACATTCCAAACAGATTGCAATATCTCTCGCTCTCGATGTCCATTTGAGACGAAACGAGTTGAGTTGGGTTCGCAACGACGAGGCCTACGCTCTCGTCCATCTTGAAGCAATTCCGAGCACTTTGAATTTTTGAGCAAAATTTGATCCCCTGATCATTGAGTGAAGGAGAAGTATGCTTAGGGTTTCAGAGCATGTGTGAAACATGGGATTTGCAGCGCTAAAATTCTACAACAATGCATAGTGGTTGTAGGTATGGGATGCAAATTTATCTCTTGATGAGAAAATAGATAACCAGGGTCTGCATGAGAGTTTTAAGAATGAAAAAGTGTAGGCTAACCAAGAAAGAAAGACTTTGCAATGCTAACTTGTATAAACCAGTGTGCAACATCTAAAGTTATGAAATGTATAGGGTTCTTGATAAATGTAATGGTTTCAAAATAATGAAACTGGAATGTGAAAGGCTGTTACCTAGAAAATGATGTTTTCCCCTTTGTTGTATAAAGAAAAAGAACCATATTGTTGAGCACTTACTTCAATTAAACCACTACACGAAAGTTCACAGTACTAACGCTCTGCAACAACTTCCTTTGCAAATGAAAATTAGAATGAAAATGGTGGAACCTTCCTTCTGAAATCAACTTTTGGAAATGATGATGATGACAAGGCCTTGAAAATAAGAATCATGATTATGTACAATTTATCTTATGAGGTGCATTTTGAAATGCTGCGAACTTTTAGGAGAGTTTGCAGCGAATGAGATTTGATAAGTGACATGACACTCAAAGAGGTTAAGTAGATATTGTTAGTAACATTTCTCGTCCAAGGCACAAGAGCGATCAGGTCTGCAAGTGGTGCGATGAGTGCCAAGCACGGCTCGCAGAAGAAATTCATTTCGGGCTTAAATCAAGCGAGCGAGCAGTCTGATTTCAGGCGGTCAGGATTCACCCAAAGGAATAGATCAGCGGTTGATGGAAAATCGTGGTTAGCAAAGCTGCGCCAAGGTTAGCACAATGGATAGTGCCCATATTGTGTGCAGGGAAAGATAGTAGCCATCCATCCAGAATATGCGTGGCGCGAGATCTAGTCGCGTCGGTGTTTCGGCATTCAGGAGTTTGAGGGGTGAAGGTTCCATGTTGTCTTGTATTGCGAAACCCCAAACCCCGAAAGCACCGAAGGCTCCCAAAGTCGGGCCCGCAGTGTCATGGAGCGATCTCAACCATTTATCCACAAGAGACACCTAGCGCATGATTAGGATCCTCACCGTTTCACTCATCGCGATTGCGATGCACAAAGAACAAAGCCGGGAGTGTCCAGGACCCGGACCCACAACATCGCTGGCTGAGTTCAAGACCATCAGATCTAGAGGGACGTGTGGTGCCAGATTAAGCCGTCTCGGTGTTTCGCTCATCGCGATTTCGAGAAGCAGGGATCAGCCCCTTCCTATTCACGAACGCCGAAAGCGCCTTGGAGAGTAAACACAGGGTCACATCTCCTGGTCACTTGGGAAAGAAAAGAGCTGCACAAGAAGGGCTGAAGGCGTCATGTTTGTTCACAGAAGGAATCACCGCGATCTCCAGGTGCCATCGGATTTGACCTCGATCCTGGTCTTTGCTTGGAGTAAACGAAGGCAAGAAAGGGTGGTTGAAACTTCTCCTCATTCATTAAATGCGAGGAATGGAGGGTCTGGCAAGTAGTCTGCTCGAGAGGGTCCTGCGTACCCATTTTTCCAGAGAAGCCATGCTGAGTTCTCGACTAGCCGGATGAGGTCTGCACACGCTATCTCGACATTTACTGACTCAGCTACTCCTCGTGCAGGAGCCATGCGTAGTTAAGGTGGTGTCCGACAAAGAATATCTGTCCGAATTTGGCTGAGGGGACGCCAAGCCTTGGATGACTAAGGACACTTCTGTTAGGCGATTTTCTCTAAGTATATAAGCTCAGTCTTTGTATTTTTTAATCTATCGATGGTTGAGCAAGGCTCCCGATTATAAATTTTTGATGAAGCGTTGGTCGCTCTGGTTAATGTATAAGGCATTGGAGACTTCTTACTTTATGGATGTCAGCGTCTTTTCCATCTCCTTGTTTACTGTGTTAGAACAGCTCGGAATTGGAGGATCCAGTCGAGTTGTAGCTGTTATAGGATGATGTAGGTTGGATCACTGTAACAATTGCATTGTTTCTAATCGGTTCCTATGACTTTCTTAGCGCTGAACAACTCGGAATTGGAGGATCCAGTCGAGTCACCCTTCAACTCCTTGAGGCTTTAGACCAAGAGGATCTTGGCTTCTGAGTTTTTCATCTTCAAGCTTCCGAAGGCCTGTCGCCTGAGGCAGTCTCGCTCGCCCTTGTCACAATTCTTCCCTCTACCACCCTTTAATCATTTACTGACAGAAGTTGGATCAAGACCTCCCTTGCTTTCTACATACCAGGCCCAGTTTCTTGAGTTAAATCTATATCTTCTTGAGTCTTTATCCATTCGATCACCCATTCAAAATTATCGTGACATAAAACTGATGGGCATTGGGCTCTGCTCCTGCAAGCAATCCAGGGGTGACTTCTAACGCTAACATTTCTGGCGACGTTGCCGGGGACGAAGTTGAAAATTTTCCCCAGGATTGAACGACATTGAGCCTCTGATTCTGAAGTTGCATCAGGTATCAGAGCCTTTAAAGATTGTTTTTGTGTACCTAGAGACTCCATTGTAATGACTCCACTGTGGCGAACCTTCCGTGTTAATTGTGGCTTTCAGAGGTAGACACACGTGGTCTCATCCATAGCTGCCTCTAGCTACACCTGAAACTGATCCAGAGGTGGTTATTAGAAAAGGAAAGGCCTCTGAAGAAGAAGCTTCCACCGCTGAACCAGGTATTCCGCCATCTCCTTCTGTAGGAGCTCCATTTTCTCCTCCTCAGTTTTTTAATAGACCTCCTTCAGAGGTTTCCCGTTTCCTAAATTTTGGGAGTGTTCCTACTGAGTTTTCCCCTCCTCGTTTGGGATTGGAGGGAGAAACCCTTGTCACTCCCCTCTCCTCTGAAGCTGTATTTTGGCGTAGACCCAGGACTGCAGAAGATTTCCCCACCCCTCCTCTTGTTACTGTTACCACTCCTGCACAGAGAGGAGCACCTACTGATTTGAGCCCGTTAGCCTTCTCCTTAAATCCCCTTTTGTTTCCCATCCCAATTCGAGACTCATTCCCAGTAGCCCCTGCACCAACTCCTTCTCCTCCAAGTTCTCCTCCACCTAATATTCCTATGGCTGGTGCTAATCCCCCTCTAAATAGAATGGATTCCATAGTTGCTGCCAGGTATGCTCCCTTAATCCTACCCCATCCTGTGAATCCTCTCCCTGTTGGAGATTACTTGAAGTATATGCCCAAGTTCACTGGGGAAGGGGATGTAACTGCGGAAGAGCACCTGGCTTCTTTCTACAGTTATGCAGACAACCTGAACATTGAAAATGAAGATTTCTGGATGAGAGTCTTCATCCAGAGCCTGGATGGTGAAGTGAGAAAGTGGTTTAGAGGATTGGCCCCGAGATCTATTGCTGGGATCGAAGCATTAGATAGTGTTTTCCTGAGGCAGTGGGGAGATAGGAAGGATTTCATGTATTACATGACAGAGTTCGGGTCTCTAAAGAATATGGAAGGAGAGTCTGTCTCTGACTTCTCCAAAAGATTCAATAAGATGTATAATAAAATTCATGCTGAAATAAAACCCTCAGAAGCCTCGGCCAAGATTTCTTATGCTAGTGTGTTTGGCCCCGATTTTTGTCTTTTATTGAGAGAAAGAAGATCCACCTCCTTAGCTCAAATGCAAGACGCGGCCATAGAAGTGGAATCCAATGTATTAGCAGCTGATAGACCAAGGAATAAGGCCGACGCAGACAAAATAAGGGGAAGGTCGGAAACCTCTACTTCTGGCCCATCCGTCCCCCACCCTCAAGTGGATGAATTGACCAAGATGGTGAAGTCTTTGTTCATAGAGATGGAGAGAATGAAGGTGGGGGGAAGGAAAACATACAAGGGCCCCCAAAACGCCGAAAACAAAGGAGGTTTCAGTAGGCCAAACAATATTACTTCCCTGACTGTGTAAAGAGAGAGGGGAAGAGACAGAGAAGACCAGAAAATTCAGGCCCCTTTTCAAAACAAGTTTGTGGCCGAAGAGGAAGAAGGGGAAACATATGAGCTTGATGCTGAAATCCATTGCTTCGGAGACACTCCTCCTTTTCCTCATCTCACTCAATTAGCATACGAGGAGTCTCTCATGGACAGCCAGCTAAATGAACTGGGCAAGGGAGACAAGGCTATTGGCAGTCAAGGCAGGTATGACCTGAGGTCCAAGAAAAAGACAGTGGCACCTGATGTTCCTGAGCAATTCACTGGGACAGAGAAGCCTGCTAATGAAGTAGCAGACAGTCACAGAGGTAAGAAGAACCAACCCCTCTCTCCCATAGTCCAGATTCATATTCCCGAAATAAGAGAAATCCCAAAGCTTACATCTTCTTTTAATTTCGAGCATGAAATTCAAAAGATCAGGATCCCTGTGCCACTGACCGAATTGATTAAACATGAAGGGTTCAAGAAACGTTTCTCTGAGATTTTACAGTCTGAGGTCTCATGCCTTCCCACGGACTCCATCAATTTACAAGATGAAAAGCCTGTAGTTATTCTAGGTCCTATGGTAGAAGACAAGAATGACTCATCCCCTCCTTTCTACACTTCCTTGAACATACATGACAAAGTACTGCACAATTGTTTGATGGATTCGGGGGCTTCTCACAAACTCATGCCCAAAACTGTCATGGAAGAATTAGGACTAGAAGTCACCCGAGCCTATCATGACCTCTATTCCTTTGACTCCAGAAAATTTCAATGTCTAGGAGTTATCAAAGACCTGGTCATCACCTTGTTTCAGTTGCCCATGAAAAGTGTGGTCATGGATATTGTAGTGGCTGATGTCCCCCCCAAGTTCGGTATGTTATTATTAAGATATTGGATAAAAATACTGGGGGGAACTTTGCAGATGGACCTCACATATGCTACTATCCTAGTGTTTGGAGGAGAACATAGGAGGCTATACAGGGAAGCCCAACTGGCCTATATAATCAGTGACGAAGCCAACCCTACCAACCATCCCATTTTTTCCTTAGACACTGATTTAGGTTCTAGTGTACTACAACTCACTAATGCTCCCAAGCCTTCTTTAAGACTCATAAAACCACCCACCACTTCCCATGAATTTCCTCCCTCCATCACCCCTGTCTGGAAAATGTTGTTTGATGGAGCCTGTTCCAGGGAAGGCGCTGGAGCTGGGGTGTTTTTTGTGTCACCTTCTTAGGAAACCATATCTATGTCGTACAAACTAGAATTCGAAGCTACCAACAATGTGGCAGAGTATGAAGCTCTTATTCTGGGATTAAGAGCTGCGAGGGAAATGGGAATTCAGGAGGTAGCGGTGTTCGGTGATGCAGATTTGGTGGTCCAATAGGTCAGAAATGCTTATCAGGCTAAGCATCCTCGACTCAGAAGCTATAGAAACGAGGTATGGGACCTTATCGACAGTTTCTTCTTAGCATTTAACATTTCTTTCATCCCAAGAGAGGAGAACACAATGACAGATTCCTTGGCTGCATCAGCAAGCAATTTCAAGGTACCATTGCCGCCCAAATTCAGATATTATGTAGAAGTAAAATACAGGCCATCCATACCTAACAACATCAAACATTGGAAGGTGTTCGAGGATGATCTCGAGATCAAGAAATTCTTAGAGACTGTCGAAGAATTTTTAGAGATGCATATCGACCAAGATTCTATCTCTAAGAAAAATCTTGATGAGGGTAAGTTGTTGAGTAAAATAGCAAAGCATGACATTGTGTAGCTCCCCATCAACCACATTCCAAGGGGACTGGTTCCTTTGGAAAGGATTTTTGATAGAAATGATGTGTCGTTAAAGGGGGAAATCTCGGAGGATGACACTGGTACTATTCAGTGCAACATTGGCACTGAGAGTGAGCCCAAGTTTGTCAAATTGTCAAGAAGTCTAGCAAAGGAGCAGAGGTCTGAATACATTGGACTTTTGAGGGAATTTGTTGATGTTTTCACCTAGACCTACAAAGACCTCAAAACATATGACACCTCTGTCATCGAGCATAAAATCCCATTGAAAGGAGAGGCAAAGCCATTCAGGCAGAAGCTGAGACAGATCACTCCTATGCTACTGCCTATCATGGAGAGGGAAGTGAAGAAGATGCTTTAATATCAGATCATTGTATCGCTGAGATATTCAAAGTGGGTAGCCAACTTGGTACTAGTAAGGAAAAAGAATGGAGAAATAAGACTCTGTGTAGACTTCATAAATCTGAACAGGAGCTCGCGAAAGGATAACTACCCCTTACCAAAGATGGAACATATACTGCAGAGGGTAACAGGAGCATCCAGGATGTCCATGATCGATGGTTTCTCTGGCTACAATAAAGTCTTTGTTTTGCCTGAGGACAGGGGAAATACAACATTTACCACTCCATGGGGCACAATCATGTATGCCAAGATGCCGTTTGGATTAATGAATGCAGGGGCAATGTTTCAACGTGCCATGGACATAGATTTCGTTGGGGAAAAGGATAAATTTGTGGTCGTCTATCTGGATGACATCACAATGTTTTCAAAATATGATAAAGAACAGTGTTGTCATCTCAGGAAAGTTTTCCTGAAATGCAAGAGTTTTGGCATTTCATTAAAGCCCAAGAAATCTTTGTTCGCCATGCAGGAGAGAAAGTTACTAGGCCACATAGTATCAACGGAAGGAGTAAGGATCGATCCCAGCATAGTTGAGGCAATACAAGCCTTATCAGTCCCGAGGTCCAAGAAGGAGGTCCAATCTTTCCTTGGTAAGATTATTTTTCTGAGGAGATTTGTGCCTAACTTTGCTGAGGAGGTAAGACTTATAACAACCATGTTAAGGAAATGAAATGAAGTAAAGTGGACTTCTGAATTGTGACATTCCTTTGAGCAAATAAATAAGGCCCTAACTGAAGCCCCTATTCTTAACAGTCCCAATTACTCAAAGGATTTTGTTATTTTCTCCTTTTCCTCACCCGACACGGTGGCTGTTGTTTTATTACAGACAAACGAGGTTGGGCTAGAGCAGCCTATTGCCTATTTCATCCAAGCATTAAGGGATGCTGAAGTCAAGTATGACACCATGGAGAAGCAGGCCTATGCCCTGGTAAAGGCTCTCAAGTCCTTTAGAATCTATGTCCTGTAGTAAAAAATCATCGCCTATGTCCCCTCAGCTGCTGTTAAAGACATTCTTATTCAACCTGACTTAGACGAGAGAAGGAGTAAGTGGATAGCCAAGATTCTGGAATTTGACCTGGAAACAAAGCCTACCAAATTGATCAAAGGTCAAGGTTTATCCAAGCTGTTAGTTGAAGCCAATTGCCAAGCTTTGGGGATAAGTTTCATCAATGAATGCTCAGAAATTCAACAGGGTCAGTTGTCTGACATGGACCCTCAGAGGGAGCCCCCATTGGCTTGATGTCCTTGGTATAAGGATGTTATATACTTTCTGCAGGAGTTACGGCCTCCAAATGGCCTGCAAAGAAACAAAGCAAGAGATCTGAAGCTCAAGGCAGTCAGATACTGCCTTATCGATCAAATTTTATACTGGAAAGACCCCCTGGGGGTGCTTTTAAAATGCATGAATTCACAAGAGGCTGATATGATCATGACTGAATTTCACAACGGCCTATGTGGAGGGCACCATTTTTGGAAGGCCACAACCCACAAAATTCTCAGATCCGGGTACTATTGTCCCACCTTGTTCGCTGATGTCCATAGAGGAGTTAGAAACTATATCCAATTGCAAAGGTTTGCAAGAAAACAATAGCTCAAGTCCTTACCGCTAAATCCTGTGGTTGTTTCGGGACCTTTCCAGCAGTGGGGCCTAGATTTCATCGGAGAAATTCACCCGGCTTCCAGTGGGCAGAACAGATGGATCCTGACTACTACAGATTTCTTTACCAAGTGGATTGAAGCTATCCCTACCAGGAGTGCTTCCCACAAGGTAATCATTGGGTTCCTGGAGGACCTCATCACAAGGTTCGACTGCCCAAGTAAAATTGTCACTAATAACGCAGCCGCTTTCGGGTCTGAGCCATTATCCAAGTTCTGTGAGCAGTTCAGGATCAAACTGATTCACTCCACCCCATATTATCCACAGGGCAACGGTTTAGCAGAATCTTCCAACAAAATACTGATAAGGATCATCAAAAGATTGTTGGAAGACAACAAGAAGGCTTGGCATTCAAGATTAAAGTTTGCTCTATGGGCTGATCGAGTGGCCACAAAGAGATCTATCGACATCTCTCCTTTCCAATTAGTCTATGGAGCAGAGGTTGTTTTCCCTTCTCATTTAGCCATTCCTGTAGCAAAATTCCTCCAGGATCATCAGGAGGAGCCTGATGACATGATCAGAAGAATTCATCAGCTAGTGGAGGCCCAGCAGGGCAGGGAGCAGGAAATGAACAAAATTCAGGACCATCAGCAAAGGATCAAGCAGGTTTTCGATAAGAAGGCCAAGAAGGAAGAATTTTGGATAGGAGACTTGGTGCTGAAATGGGATGCCCCTAAACAAGATAAAGGCAAGCATAGCAAGTTTGAAGCCTTGTGGATCAGGCCCTTCAAAATCTCTGAGGTTTTCTCAAATAATACATATCGGCTGTAGGATTTGGAGGGTGAAGAAGTTTTCAACAGCCCAGTAAATGGGCATTTTTTGAAGAAATGTTTTGTCTAAGCCTTCGATGGCTCCTTTGTTTGTAAACATTGTCCTTTGGTTCCTTGTTTGTTTTTATTTTTCGGCTTAATAAATGACCCCATAGCCCAACAACAAGGCACTGAAACTGCAAAATGAGTCCTTAGAGCATCACAGGGACGACTCTATCCCCCATGGAGCCTAATGTTAGTAACATTTCTCATCCGAGGCGCAAGAGCGATTATGTCTGTAAGTGGTGTGATGAGCGCCAAG
Organism: Picea engelmannii; assembly: GCA_009831015.1. Classification (NCBI taxonomy): domain Eukaryota; kingdom Viridiplantae; phylum Streptophyta; class Pinopsida; order Pinales; family Pinaceae; genus Picea; species Picea engelmannii. The sequence continues at coordinate 587,166 of ML780150.1, read as the reverse complement.
CGCGGCTCGCAGAAGAAATCCATTTCGGGCTTAAATCAAGCGAGCGAGTGGTCTAATTTCAGGCAGTCAGGATTCACCCAAAGGAAAAGATCAGCGGTTGACAGAAAATCGCGGTTAGCGAAGCTGCGCCGAGGTTAGCACAATGGATAGCACCCATATTGTGTGCAGGGAAAGATAGCAGTTGTCCATCCAGAAGACGTGTGGCGCGATATCTAGTCGCATTGGCGTTTCGGCATTCGGGAGTTCGAGGGGTGAAGGTTCCATGTCGTCTTATATCGCGAAACCCCAAACCCCGAAAGCGTCAAAGGCACCCAAAGTCGGTCCTGCAGTGTCACAAAGCGATCTCAGTCATTTATCCACAGGAGACACCTGGCGCGTGATTAGGCTCCTCGTTGTTTCGCTCATCGCGATTGCGAGGCGCAAAGAACAAATCCATCATATTCTCGATGCACGAGGTGCCAGGAGTGTCCAGGACCCGGACCCACAACATCATCGGCTGAGTTCGAGACCGTCAGATCTAGAGGGATGTGTGGCGCCAGATTAAGCCGTCTCGGCATTTCGCTCATCACGATTTCGAGAAGCAGGGATTAGCCCCTTCCTATTCATGAATGTCGAAAGCGCCTTGGAGAGTAAACACAGGGTCACAACTCATGGTCACTTGGGAAAAAAAAGAGCTACACAAGAAGGGTCGAAGGCATCGTGTTTGTTCACAGAAGGAATCACCGCGATCTCCAGGTGCCATCGGATTCGACCTCGATCCTGGTCTTCGCTTGGAGTAAACGAAGGAAAGAAAGGGTGGTTGAAACTTCTCCTCATTCATTAAATGTGAGGAATGGAGGGTCTGGCAAGCGATCTGCTCGAGAGGGTCCTGCGTACCCATTTTTACAGAGAAGCCATGTTGAGTTCTCAACTATCTGAAGGTGGTCTGTACATGCTAACTCGACATTTATTGACTCAGCTACTCCCCCTGTAGGAGCCATGCACAGTTAAGGTGGTGTCCGACAAAGAATATCCGTCCGAATTTGGTTGAGGGGACGCCAAGACTTGGATGACTGAGGACACCTCTGTTAGGCGATTTTCTCTGAGTATATAAGCTCAGTCTTTGTATTTTTTAATCTATCGATAGTTGAGCGAGGCTCCCGATTGTAAAGTTTTGATGAAGCGCTGGTCGCTCTGGTTAATGTATAAGGCATTGGAGACTTCTTACTTTATGGATGTCAGCCTCTTTTCCATCTCTTTGTTTACTGCGTTAGAATAGCTCAGAATTGGAGGATCCAGCCGAGTTGTAGCTATTATAGGATGATGTAGGTTGGATCACTGTAACAGTTGCATTGTTTCTAATAGATTCCTGTGATTTTCTTAGCGCTAAACGACTCGGAATTGGAGGATCCAGTGGAGTCACCCTTCAGCTCCTTGAGGCTCTGGACCAAGAGGATCTCAGCTTCCGAGTTTTTCATCTTCAAGCTTCCGAAGGCCTGTCGCCCGAGGCAGTCTTGCTCGCCCTTCTCACAAGTCTTCCCTCTACCACCCTTTAATCATTTACTGACAGAAGTTGGATCAAGACCTCCCTTTCTTTCTACATACCAGGCCCAATTTCCTGAGTTAAAGCTGTATCTTCTTGAGTCTTTATCCATTCGATCACCCATTCAAAACTATCGTGACATAAAACTGATGGTCGTTGGGTTCTGCTCCTGCAAGCAATCCAGGGTTGACTTCTGACGCTAACAGATCTTTAAAACCTTTTGTACACCTGTTTTGGACAGAACACTTGATGGTGACCATGAAACTATACATATATGAACAACACTTTCCTTCTTTTGCTAATGATGACAACCACCATTATGACACCAAGACTTTCATAAATGGACTCTGATCATCTTTCTAGACTTAAGAGAAAATCAAAATCCCGATTCATTTGGCATGAAACATGACTCAAAACCTTTGAGAACATGACCATATGACTTAAACCTACAAACTTAAACAAATGACTCATATAAGAAGGACTGATCACATGACTTACAAAGACTAATGCTGTCCTTCTGAGATCAGACTTAACAAAATTAAAAAAAGAGAGAAAACTTGACTACTATACATCATGTGTGTTAACACGGTTAACATCCACCCATAAATTTTCATTTTTTACTTCTTAACCCACAGACATCTGGTTTTCTGTTTTAACCAGATCAATGGCTGGAACATCCATGGTTTCTAGCATGGAGGAATCATGTAAACTATAAATATGGCGGAGCAATCTCTACGATTTCTTGGCAGCAGAGAAGACCGCAGAGACAAGGTGTTCTCGAGATGCGGTATTATCTCCGCGCCACGATTGTTCTTTATTTCAGTTTCCATGGCAGGTTATGTCTTGCAGATTCTGATCTCACTGGAACCCTTTGTTGTAGACCTTGAAGTCGATACATCAGAAGAAGACTACACACACTTGGAAAGAAATGTGGTGTAAGAATTGTTCAAGAAGTTAATCAGCGAGTGCATTCAGATTGCATGGTTGTTTAGATATTAGGGAACGTCGATGTGAGCCCTTAGTATTAGAAATACTATATCAGGGAAATGGTTAAATTTCATCCCACATAACGTTGTGTTGCTGAAAATTTTTAAAGAGTGGAAAATAATTTTTCGTTGACAAGAGTTTCACCACTAAAAACACACTATTCTACCAGGCACGAGAAAACCCATTCACCAAGTTCTCCTTCGATCATCTGCCATTTTCACCTTCTCACCAACTGAAGCTGAAGTTTATAGTTGAGAATCCCTTTCCTCCAAGTACTTTTGCAACTAGCGAAGCTCAGTTTCCATGCTACTTGTTTTAGCTTCAACAACGAGTTCATTTTCTTCATTTTCTTAACCAATAAGAAAATGTTATAAAATAATTTAAAAAATTTCCAAAAAAATCTTTTGCAATGTTTCACCTTAAAAAAACCTTGCAAATTTTTGGTCAACTAATGAATTAATATGCAGTGAACTGCATATCCATTATTATATACCATGTGGTTTCCGCTGCGAGTATATTAATATACATGATATAAATTTATTAAACTAATTGGATGAAAAACTTTAAAAGTATAGAACATGGGTTTCAAATGGAACACAATGAAAAACCAAACAAAGCTTTTTTTTCATGTCTATGTAGGATTAGATCTTAAAGAACTTGGAAAAATATTGTATTTTCATTACGGACAAATTTGAACACATAGAAAAGAATTCTATAAATGTCATAAATTGAAAGTTAAGTTTTTCTATTATTTCTTATTTCACACGGAAATAAACTCATTTTAAATATCTTCTTTTATTAAACTATTTTTTTTTTAAATATCTTCTTTTATTTTATTAAATAGAAAACATTATTAAAAATTGTATTAAATTCATGTTTTCACTCTATTTTGATGATTAAATTTGACTAGTATTTATTCGTTTTTTTTCAGTTTTAATATTTTTCAAATATAAAAAATTTTCACTTATTTTTGAAATCTTCTCCAAATAAAAAAAATTGTTGTTTATGTAATAACGATATATTATTATTAACAATATATAATATAATATAATATAACAATATATATTATAATATAATAACAATTTTTTTTTTTGTAAAATATACATACCACAAGTTATAAATTAAGTTGCGAGGATTTTTTTGAAATTTGACAGTATCACATCACTCAGGTTGAAAAGTGGGTTAAGAGAGAAGAAAAGACCCAAAACCTATATGTAACTATTCACAGAGGTAAGGCTCATTAATATTAAATTGCAATTGCAGTAATTGAGATTGTCTTTGTTTAGTTGAAACTAGGAAACACCTTCTTGCACACTTTTTTTCTCATTATATTTGGTTTTTGAGAATCCACATTTAAATACCTTCCCACTGTGTTTTTAATATCTTCCTTAATATTGATAATAAGAATAAATGTGGATACAACCAACCTCAAACAAACTCTATTTTATTTCATTTTAGAAAACATTAAGAGTTGCTATTAAAAAAATAAATCCAAAATAATTGAGTAATATTTATTATTTTATTATATTAATAACAAAAATTACTCTTGTATTCTTGATTTAAAAAAAAAGAAACACATATAATACATATTATTTAAATCACAAAAATAAATATTACTTAATAGTTAAGATTGCCGACCAAATTTCTACTCTAATTGGACTGTTTCTTTTAACATTTTAAATATCTTATTTTATTTCATTGAACCTCAAACATTATTAGAAATTGTATTAATTTCACGTTTCCATTACTACCCTTTTGTTCTCATTGGGTGAGAAAGGGTTGGACGTTTCTTTTGACAACAATATACATATTGGGAGGCAAATGCCTAAGAAAAATGTCATTTTACTAGCCTGTTTTAAGCAATATTCTAAGGAAATTAATGAATGCACCATGGAAGTTGTAGTCCAGCTCTTATTCCTAAAAAAATAAAAGTTATATCACATGTCATGCTATATAATTGGGCAAAAAAAATAAAAGTTATATCACATGTCATGCTATATAATTGGGCCAAAAAAATAAAAGTTATATCACATGCCATGCTATATAATTGGGCAATAGCCGAGCCTTTGGATAATAACAAGATCCTTGACATGCTGGAAATAAAGAATATATAATACTTATATGGACAAGGAAACCTTAAATTTCCAAATGGAAGGAAGGATTTTAAAGAATATATAATACTTATATGGACAAGGAAACCTTAAATTTCCAAATGGAAGGAAGGATTTTAAAGAATATATAATACTTATATGGACAATGAAACCTTAAATTTCCAAATGGAAGGAAGGATTTTCTCATTTAGCTTGGAGAAAGGAAAAAATAGAATTCATTAAAAAAATAAAGTAATGTATGTTTTGGATTGTACAATATATATAAATATGAATACATATTGTTAAAAGGGAAAATAATTCATAATATTTATTTTTTATTATAAGAATTGTCAATATAGCTTGAGTGGGTCTAATGGTTAAGAACATCTGTTTCCTTTTAAGAGGTCACAAGTTCAAATTTAAAGGAAGTAAGGTATCTATTCTAAAACAAAGAAGTTTCATACACCAATTTAGTGTTGCTTAGCCTTAACCTTAAAAATAGATTATTATTATTCTTATTATATATCTTACTAATAACTTTTATTTATTTATTGTTATACTTCTAAATCTCAATTAATAATATTACAAAATATAAACAATTTTATTTATTATGCTTTTAAATCTCAATAAATAATATTACAAAATATAAACAATGCTAGCTAGACTCACGTAGGAAGTGTGGATTCATGATCCGTTAGTTAAAGGAAATTACCTTAAAAAAAAAACTTTTGGAAACCATTGTTAGTGACTCGGTGCAATATGCAAATGGTATGGCGAAGAAAATATATGCCATATGCATTTTCTTTAAGTAGGTTTTTGGACTACTATGGTGATAATCATAAAAAATAAAAGCTAGAAACATCCAAGTACAACTAGTAGCAAGTTTATATTTGCAACAATCAACATAACATATATAGTAGCATGTCCATTTGATTACAATATGTAGTGTATTAGTTTATACAAAGTACATTATAGTATTGATGATAAATACAATAATATTTTGTTTTGTTGGGCATGAAAGAGAAGTTTTATCATTTATTTATGATTCTTAGCTAGGTTAATGATAAATATGATAATATTTTGATGGGCATGAATGAAAGAGAAGTCTTATGATTGATTTATTTCTAGTTAAATTGTAAGTAATGTAAGTTTGCAAATCTTTTCTTAAACTAATATCCTTTTTAATTGAATGAATGAGGGAAGATTCCATGAGATGAATTCCCTTAGAGGAAATGAGGAAAACGTCTTTCTCACTTTGTTTGGTAGAAACTCATAAACTAGGTTAACACCTGCAATCATATGTCTAATAGTCGATCCATGGCTATAATCAAAGGTGCTACTCAATTCTCTATTTTTTTAATAAACGTTCTCTACTCTCTCTCTTTCTTTCTTTTTGAGAAATGTTCTCTATTTCTATATATAGGACTAGTAATCTAGGATTCATTTTTTAGCTGAAAATACCTTTGTTGATTATAATTACATTCGAAATACCCTCCATGTATAAAGAACTTCAAGTATCTCGTATAGATAAGAAAACGAGGCATAGTTTAGTAGATCATATGTACGTTAGAACGTGTTGATAGGTCAAAATAATTTGTCAATCAGTGGTAAAATGATCGATGGTGAGTCCTAATTAGACCCACTCTCATCTGGTATGGAAAGTTTCGACCAATATGTGGGCATTATTGCCACTCAGAATTTTATTGCATAGAAGGACAATGAATTTTCATCCACATAATTCTTTCTAATTCTAAATCCAAATAATTAAAACAAATTCAACATTGACTATTCTAACTATTATTCTAACCTATCATGACTTTTCTAAAATGTTAGACATAGTATGAAATAATATTAATGATTACATAAATAGTTCATGTTAACAACAATGGATTAAAACAATAACACAACTTATGTAAGTCATAATGAGTTATTAATTACACCTGCAACACTACCAATGTATCCATTAGTAACCACAAATATACTAGTTTCCATATGTGCTACATATATCTAGCACCATTTTATGAAGCTTCTTTTCAACTACAATACTAAAATCTATTTGATACTAATATAAGTCTTAGGACACCTTGAACTATTCTTAACTTCCTTTCCCCATCAAGGCATGTGATAGCCTTGTTGTAGTAATCTAGTATAGGATGGTTCTCGTCCAACCAATAGGAAATCCTTGACAAGCTCATTGATTCTTCTCTTGGTTCTAGTGGCTAGCTAAACCAACCAAGATTTTGCATGATTACATATTTTCAATTTAAACCTTTAAACCCGATTAGGATCTATATGGCTATAACTAGCTACAAAATAAATAAAAATAGATATGGGATGATTATCAATCTTACCTTCCACTTCAATCATGTGGGACTAATAGTTTACTTCTCTATTATCCAAGGTTGCATAAATCCTTCACATGCTTACACACATGTCTTCCATTGTAGTAGCTTCTTGTATGTTACATACAGTCTTTATCATATCTACCTTGTGGGGACAATATTTAAACATGTAATATCCCTCACATCCCCAAGACTTTATGGACTTATTTATTGGACTTTTCCCCAAGGAATATATGATATTAGGCTCACTTTGTGCTAGTTTCCCTTGTTAATATGCTTGAGGTATGTTCCTAAAGAAAGGTGGTTTATACCCTTTCCTCCTCTGATCCATATTTATTTTCTTCTTATCATTCCAATCCTTTCAAAAAGATGGCCTTCCTTTATTCTACTCATACAAATACTTAGATTTACTTATGGATTCCTCCAATGTTTTGGGCTCACCAAATTGAATTTTATCTTTGTAGAATGATGGAATACCACTCAATATAATCTGAATTTTCACCTTCTCATCCTAGATGAAACCACACATATCAAAATATCCAATAATGCTTTTCACACTCTTCCACATTCATGTTTAGAAGCTTGATTTCAAAGAAATATTCTTGCATCTTTTTGTCATAATAATGATCTAACAAGTATTATTATTGGAAATAGTTTTTTAATTGCTTCCATGAGATACTCTTCTCAGATATAGATGCTTGAACATCTTCAATTGGTCCCACGACATGGAAGATTTCCCCTAAATATGGTATATAACAATTGTCTCTTAAATGTTATATGAGTAATTGTGTATTTAGAAATAGTTTCTCATGCATGATAACCATGCTTCAACATCCTCACCTTTTTTATGCTCTCCATTAAATGTTGTTGTCTTGAGATTTGTCAGTTCCCTTTACAATTTTTTTTTCTCAAACCTTCTCCTGTGATGCTTGAAATGGGACAAACTTGGAATACTGTCTTACTTTGAGAATGCAAGGGTTCTCCTAGATAAATTTCTAGGTGAATGATGATGTCTACTCGGACTTTTTTATTTATTACATCCTTTGTAATCATCACACTTAGCATGAGATCTAAGTTATGATGCATGGCTTATATTGGAATCCTTATTTATTTTCCTCTACAAAATGTTCAGACTCTGTGATAGTTGAGTGTTAATTTGATTACATTGTTCTTTGTCTCTTATCAACCTTTCATCCTATATATATGCACTTCTATCCTAAAAAGTTTCATAGTTTTAGCTAGCTCTATTGGCTCCACTCTATTTCTATTTGCATTGGAATTTGTCTCCTTGTTAATTAAGTTAATATTCATGCATTTCACTTATTCTTCATGGTTGTGGTCTCCTTGTGCATCCTCCATATCTATGGAATTCATACTAAACTTTATATGTTCTTCATATACCCATAACTCTAGAAAATGTGCAAGTAACCATTGACATTAGAAATTATACATAATGTAAATTTTTCATTAATTAGGATAAAATCCCTTCTTTGTCTTTGTTTATGAAGAAAAATGATTTTTCTGATCCAAATTATGAGCCTTTATATTTCATATCCTCTAAGTCATATTTCCAATTACTTCACTCATGCCTCATTCTTAAGTTCCAAGGTAAAAGTTATGGTTCTTTGAAATCAACAATTATGCCCCTTCTTTTCACTTGTGTCACTGACACAACCAATTTTAGAGGCTAACTTCTTTCACCTATAGAAAAACATATGCTTAGAACCAAGAGATTTAATACATATTAAGAATATATATAAATCATCATGGTGAGCACACAACAACCTTCAAATTTCTAATTTGATGCTCCAACCGCTTTTTATAGCAATCTGAAATCATCAACTTTTTCCTTTTTGCACTTCTTCTAGACTTGGAATTTTTAACTGAAGCTTCTATCTCCTCAACGGTGAAAAATTGGGAAAAAATTGCTTAGAATTTTTTTTCCAACCTATTAAGGAGGTAAAATTCTAGGTAAATAATTTTTTTCTACATTTGTGATTCGGGGTCCCTTTTTCTCCTCTAAAAATTTTAAAATCCTGAAAAAAGTGGTGAGGAATATTGTATTTTTCCCTATTTTTGCACCTCCATTCCCAACCCTTTGGAAATTGGCCAAAAAATCCATTGGGCATTTTCGTGCTTGATATTGTTACTCACTATCCAAATTTTACCTTCAACAATGCCTTTGTTAATGAATACCACCCCAATCTTAAAAATTCACTAATCTAGATTTTCTAGAAAACTAGAGTAGGAATGTCCAATGACCATCATTGGAATTTTTGTAGTCCTCTTCACTATGGACTTAGCTCTGAAATTTCATCTAATTTAGATGTAACATTCTCTGATTATAGCCAAAATAATATTTTGTCTCTAGACCATTTTTAACTTCACTTTACCTTGCTGGCATGGAATCCTTGCTGATGTGTAATGACACGTTCATAATAATGTGGAAGTTAGATCCTACATATCATACCCTATGTATTCCATGTCATATACATTCATCCATAACCTACCATGATATTCCTTCATAGATTGTCTTCACCTTTTTCTCTCTCTTCTTTACCAAATTCATGGACCACTTGCACCCTTATATTTTTCTGCCACATGGCACCATCTTGGTCGTGGATGAGAGAAAGAGTTCCCCTCTATCCCTACCTACTCCACATGGTACAATATCCGTATATGATCCATTGAGATGATATACAATGATGTATATTGGTCTAATCTAATGGTGGAAATGGATTTCAAATCCATAACTAATTGACCCATAACAAAGTATTTTATGCTTGAAATATCCAATGGTGGAGATCGATTGTAATAAATGGAAGAGATGGATTTTGCATCCAGAAGTGATTGAAACATATCAAGGTATTTTCTACTTGAAATATCCAAAATTGGATATTGATTTCGATCAACGTCCTAAATCCATTTCAGGGAAATAAGTGCATAGTCTATAACAGAGTAACTTTCCTACGGAATACCCAATGATAGGAATTCATCTGAAATGATAGTCCATATTCATTTTTGGTACAATAATTTCCTAAAAAACAACCAAGGAAATTGAACTTGGTATATCTGATAGTGGATATTAATCTGATTTGATGGTTTAAATTCATTTTGGGTTGATAAGTAATCAACTGATAACAAAAAGATTTGCACCCGAAATGAGTCTTAGGATGACACATTTCCTACCACTCATCAACCTCAATTTATCTTGCAACACTTTCAATCTGCCATGTATCTTGGTCCTTGTACCACCTAATCAATTTCAAACTTATGAATTTTCTAATTACACTTTTATATGAAATTTCCATATGTCAATTCATTTTTTTTCCACATGACAATTTTTCCAATCGTGCCATTGAGGAAGTTCATCAAACACTTCGTATTAAACTATTATATGCCTCAATAAATATGAAAGTATAATATAGAATAATAACTGAAATCATTCAAAAAAATACTAAAGACAAGAAATAGAGAAAACTCTTGTGGTATGGTAACACCATATATGATTGCTTATGAAATGAATGCAGTCCCAAGAAATACTTGCTTGCTACAATACAAATATTCTTCAGGATTCTCCAATACATTACTTACAGTTCTTTTTATAACACTTTCTAACCCCTAGGAACATTCGAGAGAAGGAATATTCTAGTAGGTAGAACGTTCCATAAATCCTTCTCACCTTTATTGTGTTCACACTATTACATGAGCCTTATTTATTGGAATTGACCTCCATATATATTACTCCCCTTGGGTACCTCCCTAGGTCCCCCATATTACCTCCCTAGGTATACTACATTAAGCCCCCCTTAGCATGTTTTTTCCTTGAAACATGGGAAGAAACCATACAATATGATCGACTATGTAATGTAGCTAGCTGGTACTAAGGACGAGCTTCCATCCATCCTAGTGAAATGTGAACACAGGGTCCAACTGATGCGTTGCCACCTTGCGATGTAATATGATTTATTCTTATTGTGTTGTGATGTCTCCATGCATTGTTATTATTCCACTATGTATATCTCGATTTATTTCATTTTGGGTGACATACTATTCCATAATAAGGTTGTTGATTCCCATGCTCTTTCCTTCATGATTGTTGTTTCTCCAAGTGGTGTGGGTGGTGATATACAAAAACCAAAGCTCTTGGTTCTTCTGAATTGGACTCTTCAACCATATAATAATTATGCCCTTGCATATAATACAAATATGTAGTTTCAATACATGCAATACCATCCATAATTTATCATAGAATGGAAAAATCTAAATTCAATCCATTCATGAAATATAACAATTTAATCATATAAATACACATAATAGATAACATGAAATCACACATATCATAATTAATACGTATCTTTAATGAAAGAACCAAATGAATATATAACTCATATGTTCCCCACATCCATAGACCTCATTGTTCCATCTCTCTCAACAGTAGGTCACCCTCGAGTTTGGGATATGACTCCACTAGGTAAAATTCTACCTAACCTAACTAGGTATAATAGTTAATACAAAGTTGGCTAGGAGAAGGTACCAAAATCCTGCAACAGTTTCAACCATCAAAATATCGTTTTCCCTAGCTTGCATAACCCAAGGAAGTGTAACCCTTTCTCTTCTTTGTAGTTCCTAACGATGTCCTACTTCTCTTATAGGATTCCATCAGAATATGAATAAGAATTCTTATAGATGTGGCTCCAAGAAATCCAGTTGTAGTAACAGAGTGTCGAGAAACCCCCCAAGCCTCACACACTGGGAAATCTTACCCACAAAATTCTCCCTCTAGGGATCTAACCTTCCCTAAGGAAACCCAAGGATAATTTTCCACTCAAATCCACCTAGTATTTATAGGGATTCATAATGTCACATAATTACAGTGGTTCATTATCTCACACCTAACCTTCTAGATAAAGAATGACAAAGTAAAATTATGGAATAGGAATCAATTTCCAATAGGACCCATAATTTAAATATGCATGTCTCTCTCTTAACAAGTGGAACTTAAGAACCACATTCCCACCACTTAGGATCTTAGGAAATAATATATGAATTATGACTTAGGACTTAGGAATGTAATATTACATTCTTGGGATTATCCCCTTAACTTAGCCTCCTTTCCCTCTCATGGAATCCTATCCCGCCATACTATTAACCAGACTTGGTGTGTAGCCTTGATATATTTTATTAATCATTGTATGTACACTAGTATAAAAGACAAATTTATGACTAAAAAAATGACTAAAAAATGCATAAAAATGACTAAGTTTAGTCACATGACTACTAGTAGTATATTTCCGGACATATATAACGCGACGAAATATATGGCTTAAAACGTTTAGTCATTTATTGGTTGTTTTGGTTAATTTTTTGGTGGTAACTTTAGTCATTTGTTTAATCATTAATCGTTATTCATTGGTCATTTATTTGGTTGTGGTAGTCCATTATTGTCGTCAACAAGTTGTAAATTTAGTCATTTGTATAATGTATTTCCATCAAATGGTAGTATATTTAGTCATTGTAATCATCATTTTCCGTCAACAGGTAGTATATCTAGTCATTGTAATAATCATTTTCCATCAACAACTAGTATATTCAGTCATTTTTATTCTCTAATTTTCATCCATTGGTAGTATATTTAATCATTTATTGTCATTAACTGGTTATTTATTTACTTGTGGTAGGCATTTATTATCATCAACAAGTAGTAAATTTAGTCATTTGTATCAGTTATTGTTGTCAACTAGTAGTATATTTAGTTATTTGATTCACTAATTGATTTAAATTGGTAGTGTATTGCTATAATGTTTATTAACTTCATAATCATTATATTTACTACAATTTTAGTAGTAAATGTCCAATTATATAATGATATGAATAATTTATTATTTACCATAAGTTAATTGTGTAATGAATAAATAAACATAATATTAAACTTAAATTAAAACATAAAATAAAAGATAAAAGATTGATTCTAACATGATCATGATAAAAAACTAAAGTATTCTGACATAAAATCAAATTAAAACATATAATATTGCAATTTATATAAATTGCAAGATGACCATATATATAATAAAAAATGTTAAAAGTAGTACGATGTTGTGACTCAGAGTTTCCAAGTATGCAAAGACACCATAATATAATATCCATGTACAATGTACATTCAACCTACTGAATGTACACAAAATCAACTTAAAACATATAATATTGCAATTTAGATGAACCGCAAGATGAACACACACACACAGACACACACACACACACACATATCAAAGTCCACAAATACACCATAATAAAACATCCATCATAATAAAATGTCCATGAACATTAATATACATTCAAACTACTACATAAATATAAAATCAAATTAATACTTAATATTGTGAACTACA
>ML780150.1:544788-556963 GCA_009831015.1 Picea engelmannii | reverse complement strand
CTTAACCAATGTATCGATCATACCAATGATTACAAAAATAGCCATAGGCATTGCATTAAAAGATATGCACGAAATATCCATATATCTTATGAACCAAAGTTTGAGTAAGCCTAATAAGAAGCCAATCAAAACTAATGTATAGCGAACTCCAATTTTACAATCGATCTAAGAATTTCAAATGAGTATACCCATGTGTGCGAGTGTTATACCATATCATTCAAACACCGATATGCAGTTCAAAACCTACAATCATGTTTCCGCCAATGCATTAATCAAACGTTTGACTAAGGTGCCAAATCAATATTGCATACAATTGATATGCCAAGAGCTATGATAAGGATCAATAGTAAAGATGACAAAAGATAAAACATAACCCCCATGCAGTTCAATGAATCAATGTTGAGGCAAGTTGCAAAATACGAATCCAAAGGCAAAATATCTTCAATAAGACCGAGTTATGCAATCCATCGAAGTATGAAAACCGATCAAAGGATATTGCTGATCATGTGAAGATCAATAAAAGATAGGCGCAATAATCATGATGACAGTATCAGCAGTTCAGATAATGATCAAAATGTGACCTCGAGAGGAGAAATTTTCATGCTTACAATTGTGAAGACTTAGCGAAGACAAGCGTTCGAAAGGCGCAACGAATAAGGGCGTCGTTCATTTGAAATTTGCGACGGAAAATCAATGTTTGTGAAACATTGGTGTAGGCATCTTATGAGGTAATGGAAAATGTTAATTGGCTGCCAACAAAGTTGGAGTCTAGTGTTTTATCATGAGGGAGATCGCCCCACGTTTCCATGAGGGTTTCAAAACATGTTTTTTTGTCAACTGTAGATCAAAATATGAGCACCAACCAACCTTGAGACAACACCATCAAAGTCACAAAATACTCTAAAATGGGTTCCATGATAGTAGTTAACCTGTTCTTGATCACCTTATCTCCCAATTGACATCCATGGATGTGGTTGACCAATGCCACATCCACCATTTTCAAAACTTCATCCAATATCACCCCTTAACTTAAAATGAAATTCAAAGGGTATTTTTGTTTCTTACTGCACTTCTTATTTTTTTGAGCCCTTCATAAACTACCATCACCTTCCAAACTCGGGGATGCTTCCTTTCTTACAAGTGAGTACAAGAAGATTGAAGGTGAGGGGTTTGTATTTGCAACATTTTCACCTCCCAAAACTCCTCTCAATATCTCTAGTCCCAACAAAGAACCCACAAGTCCTCTCCCACCTAGTGTCAAAGACTCATAAACAAGGATATCAAAGGTGAACCCACAAAATCAAATCTATATCATGGTCTAAAATAATGATTTGATGGCCAAACTATGAAACTTTTGTAACATAATATTATGGACAATTTGTGTATAGTTGAGATACACTAGAACAAAAAAATCCGAAATTTGAGGCATGACGTTCAACCCTAGAGTTAGTATGAATGAGAACTCGTGTGGGACTATTCACACGCGTATAAGGAAGTACTTCCAACTAAATCTACAACCAATGTAATGCCATTAAATATAGGATCATATACCCATGATGTAGATATGTCATTATTCCACTCATAAAATCCATTTTCTAGAGGTTTTTTGACACTCACATTAATATTTTTGGCCATTTTGGACAAATCTTGTATAGTATCTTTAGCCAAGGAGATGGACCCAAAGGAGACCCTATATGTGATGAAACTTTCAACCTATTCGGGAACGATTTTACATAAGAGCTAGACTATATAGACTAACCTATGGATGGATATTTTGAATAGTCAACCAAATCTTTGTCCATCTTGCAGAACCCTAGAACATTATACAAACCCTAGATCCATCCATATCTTCCCTCCACCAAGTGGTCAAGTGATGAACCAATAGTCGCCAGATATATAAACAATAGATTGATATATTTTCAAACTAATATTTAGCATTATAGCATTTATATTTGAGGCTTTTCCAACCATGTAAGGACATTGTGCTTAACACTTAAGGACATAATTGTGATAATTAGGTTACCCCTCTAATCTAAATTTTTCAAAGACCTGAAATGATCCTATGCAGGATCAAAAAGATGTAAACTACTCCCTATTTGATAATATATTATACCAAATTTGACACTTATACATGCCCATTGGTATATAACACAATGAAGTGATTTGGGCGAAACACTACTCTAAGTATACATGTCACTTTGGTTTCATCGAGATACTTCTTTAGAAACACTTATATTAACTAAACTAGTCGATTGAAACATTGAGGTGCATATCAAATCTTGCATTCCCTGTAACAGTGCCAAGCCTACAAATCATGAACTTGGTAGGTACACACCTCTATTGGTTCCAACAAATCCTTGGGAGTGTATTAACATGTATTTATTCTCAAGTCTCCTTATGATGAATCACCAAAATTTAGTGTTTGTTGTTGTGGATCACTTTAAAAAAAATACATCATGGTTTCATGAAAGAAGGCTATTGGTGCACCTGATACTTCCAAATTATTCTTCAGTTATCTGTGGATTATACAATGGTTCCAACAACCATTGTGTCTAATTATGACCTGAGGTTTTTTAACAATTTAACTTTTTGGGAAATGTTAGACACAAAGTTGCACCAATCAACATCATTTCATTTGGAGATAAAGGATTATCTAGAATTTCAATTTCACACTTGTGGATCTTTTATGCATCTAAAATAGTTCATACACATGCACATTGGATGAGAATATTCCTTGCAAACAACTCACCTACATAATATTTCTTCACCATTCTATTGGGCATGGTCCATCGAATTAATCGTTTCTCAGGTTCGATCCAAAAACATTCCTAAACATGACATTTCTTACATTAGTGACTCCTTGGTCCCCCAACACAAGTACAATAAATACACAAGGAAAATAAAATTAATACCATATTCAACAAGTGCATTAATAAATTAAGCATATCTCAACACACCAATAACTCAAGTTAAAGGAGTGTCATTATGTGTATTGTGGCCTTCATTAAATTTAGATTCAGATAAGGTATGGATATATCTTAAGAAGGAATCCTTCAAGGGTCATGTGTACACCATTCAATGCACTAAATTATTTGCATGCATTAAATTCCAACACTACATGCATGATTGTCACATTTTGTGAACATTCCCACAACCAAGAATGCCAAGAGTCATAGGAATATATATAGCCACCCAAGATCATTATTGAAAGTGAAGCCAACCATTTTTCTATTCAATTATTGGTGTATTTGCACATATACTTGTATATACTCTTTGTAACCTCTTCTATATTTTACTCACTTAGTGAACTATATTTTGTCTCACAATTCTCCTTAGAAATTTGGCATTTGAGATTTCTCAATCTCTCAATCCTCGTTGATTTTTCTATCAAGTAATTTCCTTGTTTCGATGATTAATGGAAGAGCTATATGTCATATCTCTATCTTAATTGTAAATTTGTATGCAATATGATATTACATGGATCAATCCACATCTGTTATGTTAATAATCATAACAAACTTTTTTACATTTGTGGACAAATGAGAGGCTTATTTATTATCGTTATTAAGTTAGATGTTATAAAATAAATCAAACCACATCTATTATGTTTTATTGAGTAGATATTCAACACAAAATGGGACTATTTTTTGTATTTCCACATTGTACAGATCATCACTTTCAAGGACATATTTTTGTGTTCTTTCAGGGACAAGTTTTTGTGTTCTTTTAGGGACAGATCATGCATTGTTACTAGTCATAAATACTTGCAAGTATCAAACATACTTGATATTTTAAAGGTAGAACACAAAGATGATTCTAGAAACATGGAGAGCTAGTTCTAGAAACAAAGGATCGTTCTACAGAGTGCAAGGTTGATAAGAAGTCAGAAGAAGAAGGCATGTCCACAAGAAACAAAACTATCCTAGAGCTTTAAGTGAGTGCATTAATTCTCAGCAAGAGTGTGTGAGAAAGAGAACTTAATGTTTCACTGTAAATGCAATAGACTGAGTGGAAACACACAAAAACCTACAACTTCTAGTTCAATTTATAAGTATAAAAACTAGTCAAACAAGAAGAAATGTGATACAATAGATTGCTTTGCAAGAAGAAATGGAATACACATGTTCAAATAAGAAGAAATGATATCAATAGAGCCTCTTTCCTCACTTGAATAAGTGGAATTATATTGATTCCATGCATAAACTATAGGCTTAATAGAGGCAACCAACTGTGAAACTGTCTCATTGAGATCATGTATGCAACTCATTACATGTTGGTACCCAACTCTCGAGTTGACATCATTTGTAGTGGCTCTTACTAGGCTACTTTCAACTCCAAATGAAGGCTGCAAAATATCTATTGACACTCTATATTTTCACTTGATCTTATTTTCATATTTACAAGACTCTAATGCTTCCATATGCAAGACAATATCTTCTTCCCCTAGTTGTCTATTACTATTTTCCACCTAAAAGACAGTTTCAAGTTTCAACATAGTCAGTTCAATAAACAAATTAAAATAAATAACAATTTAAATTCAACCAAAAACAAACACTTACTGTCAATGTGTATATTTTGGCCTGCAACCTGCCTCAACCAAATATATATGGATCCCTTACATTATCTCTTTCTTTCATGCTTATGTTCCTCTTTGTAAAATATTCTTTGGAACACATAGTTTCCTTCAATGCTTCCCATACTTTTGGAGATAGAGTGCAGTCTGTGCTATATTTTACTTCAATGATTAATTTTTTGCAAATGTATCTATAGTTGTTCATCAGAAGTCTCATCTTAGACTTATAATATTTTCTAGAGATTTGTCCACCAACATTCTTAAAAGAATTTTCCATTTTTTGTATAACATTTTCCACACTTCGTGGATTTTGATTTGAAAATTTTGATTTGGTAATATCCAAATGGGCCCTACATCTTGTTCCCAACTCGGAGGCCCACCTTGTGGCATTTGGCCCTATGGGCTCACCATATTTTGACACGTCAACGAAGAATGACTTCTTACCTTCTATTTTCCTTTCTTTTTCATTCCTCTCTGTAAATCTATACAAACCTTGACTCAATCTTTGTCTTTTAAAAAAAGGGGACACATCTTTTGAACCACTAGCAATATTTATAGTTAATCTAGTTCCACCAGTAGATGAAATAGGTGTATTTTGAAGCACGATAGATGTAAGTGTATTATCATCACAACTTGCATTAACCGGAACTGCATGCTTCTTTTCCACATCAGATTTGGAAGTAGGTATCTCAACATTGGTCTCTATAGATGTTGGTTCTAACATTTTCTTTAATTTTGAATAAACGATCTCCAATCTTGATTTTCCTTTGTTGTCATGATTATTGATAATCTCTTTTAGAATTTTTTTAAAGAGATCATCCTTATGTTGTACATCACCATGTGCAATATCTTCCTGCACATCACCACGTGAGTTATCAATTTGCACATCATCATCACCATTATTATTTTCAGCAGTTACATTTGTTGCATCGTTAATGCATTTGCTTCTATGTGGAGTTGGTGGCAATCCATCTCTATTTCCCTTTGATTTTTTCTCCACTTTCTCTTTGCTATTTTTTCTTTCCTATATAAAAAAATCATATTATGTCTTATATAAATAAAGTTCTTTCCTATAAAACATTAAACATTGTTAAACAAATAATATACTACTTAAGTGGATTAACAACTTGCCTCTTTGTAAAACCAAGAGAAGATAAATTGTAACATCCCCGACCTTCCAAAAATATCGGACAATGCCACTACTCATCTATGACTTAGTCGTGATACCAAAATGTAACGTCCCCGACCATTCAACAGGCTGAGTAACACTACCCCATGGAACATTCACATATAAATATATAACATGCATTTTAATTGAAATAAAACACATAACACAAAGTTGTGCTACCATACAGATTCAAATGTAATAGAAAATAATTCATATACGCAACGAAATACATGATAACATTCAAGCATCACAGACATGCATAACACAAAATTAAGCACATAAATGATACTTATCTTTCAACTGGAATAAAACCACCAACTTTGTGCAGACCTTCCACGAACCTCCCAGCCATAGACCACGCTTCTCATCACGCTCAACAGTGGGTCACCCTCGATATGGGACTAATCTCCACGTAGGGAAAGGGAATCCTAGGGTAGGCAAAGTCAATAGGGAAGTCACATAGTTAAGAGAAAGGATTCTCTCCCAGAAGCCACTTATGCCCACTTCTCACAGACTCTCATTCCCCACATGCTTGTACCACCCCAGGAGTATACACCTTCACTATCACATAGTCCATCGACTACTTCACCTCCCTTGCCTTGGGCTTTAGCAAGAGGCCGAACTGAAATTCTCAAAGCTCTATAGTAGCTACAGGACCCCTTCCAGGAGAACTCACTTCCACAACACACTCTTTCACCTAAAGAGAGTTTCCCACAGGCCTGAAAACTTGCCTCTTCAACTAGAACCACCTCCCTCACTTGGAGAGAGTGTTGCACACAGGCCTGAAAACCTGCTTCTTCAACTTCGTTCCAGCACAAGGAGGACAACAACAAGGATCAACAAGGAACATATGATGACAACAAACCACACTCAGTCGAGGAACTACATGGCCACTACAACCAAAATTTATGACACACACGACACAAACAAATACGAGGTGCTCGGTGTTCACAGAGGACGCAACTCAGCCCACGGGTTCTTAATGGGCTCAACCAAAGGATGGGAGAATGGACCGCAAACAACCTTCCTGTGAGGGTTTCCTTCACTGTGCATGGGTATACAGAGGAAGACATAGAGGCAAAATGGTTTAGATGCCCCAGATCCCAGCGAACGCAGGCGGAGGATGACAGAATGAGAGAGAAAACCCCCAACATAGCTGACTTCTTCAGCTTTAACTACATGTGCCTAGGTCGACACCTGTGTTCCTGGAGCTGCATGCACTCCATTTTTCATACATTCCCTTTCCAAGAACTTAGGACAACACTTGGTCAATTGACCACCTTATCCTTTTAGGAAATAATGATAAATTATTATCCCCTTTAGAGGTACGCCCCCCTAGCTTAGCCTCTAGGCTGAAACACTTAGCCTCCTCCCTTACCCAACCTTGTGGAAACTTAGTCCCCATCTCTTTTTTTCCGTGGTCATTCTACACGCAACGATGTTTTTATATTAACAAAGTGCATAATTACATGTACAAAACATGATCCTGGCCTTTAACACCTAGGCTCTCCGACCTACATGCACATAGGTTTACCAACTTACAATTGCTCGGATCACCAGCCTACAAAACATGTTTACAATACATAGATATAACTGGGGCTCATCCTTGGGATATTACAATCCCCTCCCCTTATTTTTTCACTGTCCTCAGTGCAATTTACTTACACATATATAATTCAAAAATTCTTCTAAAGCTCAAATCTCTAGCTATTAGAAGCCCATTATCCAGCTTTACTTTCAAGAACCAATTCTAGCATCTATACTATAGTTGAAACTCAATTTCTCTATTCCATAGAGTTTCTTCAGGAAATCATTCAACTTATTTTTCCTTGTTACATGCTTCAATTAAACCTCATTGAAAGAATCAAATGGCTATAGATCCACGATGTTTCATCCATTGATAAACTCTCATCAGTGCTATGACTCCACAGAGGTAAACACTCTACTCATACACCTATTCATTCAGAAGCAACACTAGAACATAGATGCAATATATATATGCAATTCTAATAACATTATAACATGTATACGAGTTACGGGATACATAGCATACAATGAATAGAGAATTGATACTTATCTTTTGATTGAGAAGACTTCCATATCAACATGGTTTAGGCCAAGGTACCAAACCCCCAAAAAACTCCAACCAACAATCTTTCTTTCCCCACATGTCTGTCCCACACCAGGAGTGTACACCTTCATTGTCACACATTCCATCGGCTGCTACACCTCCCTTTCCTTGGGCTTCAGCAACAGGCCGGCTAAGGAACTTAGATCACTGTGGCTCCTGAAGTTCCAAGTGCCCTCA
This sequence comes from Picea engelmannii, assembly GCA_009831015.1. NCBI lineage: Eukaryota > Viridiplantae > Streptophyta > Pinopsida > Pinales > Pinaceae > Picea > Picea engelmannii. The sequence continues at coordinate 548,914 of ML780150.1, read as the reverse complement.
AGGTCTTCGGGTACCCTCCAGGCCTCATACCGAGGAACCTATCCCCACACTTCTCCCTCTAGGGCTCTAGCCTTCTCCAAGTCAACCCAACGAGAAGTGTACACACACTCAGATCAACCAGGGATCCACATGGTAAGATCTGTTATCTCTAATCAACATCCTCCCTGAGCAACTCTTTGTAGTCAACATTCCAACTTTAATAAACATCATCTCATCTGCATCACCCACATGCAGTTATCATGAAAAAACATAAAATAATTTATTTAGAAACTCAAACTTAGTTCAAAGGGAATTCATCTTTTCCCCAAAACATGAAATTCTATTTCATAATTCTTCTTGGTTGTTTCCATATTAGGAATTCAACCTTCCTTGTGGTTTTCCACAATCACCAAACTGAATACCATTTTCTTGCAAGGCTTCACCTTGTATACTGCCAACAATTGTCAATATTTCCTGTACATCATAATTCAATTGCAATATGTACAAAATCTTATGTAGTGATCTTAAAATTTCCTGCACCTAGCAATTCAATCACAATTACCCAATAATTAATAAACTAGAACGACTCATCATTCTATGCATATGCATGTTCACAGTAATATCTGTAAGTTCATTACTTCTTTTTCTAAACAAGAAAATTTCCTGTAGTCAATGCTCATGTGACTACTTGACTTGCAAATTTCCTATTGCAATGTCTAACACCTCCCTGAAATGTTCTCAACTTCATGAGTTAACAACATTTCATATGTTAGTAAAAATTATTTCCATGCAATAATATGTATGCATGTACTTACAAAACACATTCAATCATTGCATTTAGTATACAATTATTTCAGTTATTATGCATGAGTGTAATTCTCAATGCATAATTAATCAGTGCACCTTGCATTGGATTACATAATTCTCTTTATCTTGGTCATGTATCTCACCATACATAAGTTGGAATTTTGGCCAATGTGTTGACACATTCTCCACACATTTCCTATTGTCTTTCCAATTAATTGGATTCCTTCCCTTTCGAACTGAACACTACAACAAGAATATAATTCTGTGGTGTTCATTAGTGTTAGCAAAACGGTTGCAGTCCAAGTTTTATTTAAAGGTGGGAATATTTTAGTACCTGTGCGGCTCATAACCTTTCCATATTCGTACCTTTCCATATCCAACCATGTCCTAGTCTCATACATGACTAGATTACTAGCATTTATTCCTATGACAAGTTCTTATCTTTTAATTCTTTGGCTACTACCCCATAACCAAAATAACATGACATTCTACTATGTCAGTGTGTGCATTTAGAAGCTAAAATCTTTGAATTAATCCAAGCCTCCAGCCTTTACCACCTCCAATGGTAAGCATTCAATAATAATCATGTGATTTTATAAAATAACTTTGGCTGAGGAAATTCTTACCTAAATTTCCTTTCAACAATTATGAAAAAAGAGTAATAAAAAATCATACCTGCATGACTAGCATTAATAAATTTTATACTACCTGAATATATGATGGAAGTAGAAGCTTCAATGCTTCTTTTATAAAACTTATAACTAGCACTTTAGCTCTCTGTTGCTTCCCTCCTTATGCAACAACATCACCAACAACACTAGAAAACATGAAAGCATTCTTTCCGCTAGCTAGCCCAACAAGCCATAACATACTTGCTGCCACAGAAATTGCAACAAATTCTTTCCCATGTGCAAATTTTCCTTGGTGAACACAGAAGTCTTCAATTCTTCTTAGATTCCTGAATCTTCTTGTGCTCTCATTGTAGTCACTATACATGACTATTTCTTCCCTGAGCACTTTCGACACAGTGACCCCACCTCAGTGGGGTCTACTGACCTCTCGGTCAAAGGATATTTCAAAATTTTGAGTTGGATTGACTCTTTGGGCCTTTGCTACACCCCTATTAATCTACACAGGTCCCCTTTCCTTCTATGTGCAGGTCCTGACAGATCCGTGGGCTATTCCTGTGTGCTTCCAAAAATACAAGTTTCAGGTGCTAGCCCCTTTCTCATTAGCCCTTTCCTTCATATGACCCTGGGCTATGGCCTCATGGAAAACTGTGCTTGTGGGCATGGGAAAGAGTGGTTTTAGGCCAACTCGCTTTTCTCCCTGCAATTTACCTCCATCTTCCATGTATCACTTTGTTAAAACTGTGGTATAAATAGCGGCCCGCTCTCATATTTTTAACATCCAAGCAAGTTTTGGCCCCACAATCCAGCTTGTCCGTCAACCTCCAATCCCTTGGCGATGATCCACGATAAACGAATGCTATCTATTCTTTACCTGCCTCTAGCCAACTGTCCAATCAATGGCATTTTTTTTCCCTTTCACGCACGATCTCAGATCTCCACAATCTATCGACACGTAGCTCCCTTCCAAATCAATTGCTATGATTTATTCTGGATCTCTGGCCCTCGGTAGTTTCAACTCTCAACTATATTCTTTTCCTCGTATGAAAATATTCCTTAGTGGAAGATCTATTGACACCTTTCCTCAACAATCAAATGGTTTTGATGAACTTCGGCTCTCCATACTTCGTGAGTTCTCACATCTCCACACACACAAATCTCCAGAGTGACAGATCTTCTGCCACACGTCCTCTCCAAATCAACCTCCTCCTTGATCAACGATTGATATATCCTTCGGGAATTCGTCACTTTCATCCTCTTCTTTCCTCTGGAGTGCTCCATACCCGAATTTCTAGATCTAGCACCACACGTCCACTTTCAGATCAAAGGCCAAGATTTGCTTCGGTTGTTTCTCCTCCTCCTTGTCCATAAACTTCCAAAGTTGTGGATCTTATGCCACCTGTCATCCTTGATGATGGACGGTCCCAAATCACTTCGGGACTGCAGGACTTTGACAAGTCCACTTCTCCTATGCACACAAGGGTTACGTCTTGTGTGCTTACCTCTGGATCCAACGGTTGTTGGTCCTTTATGCTCATACCTAATAGATGGGATCTGTTCCTATCCTTTGTGCTTCCTTTGTTCTACTAGAAGTTGATCTAATGGTCTAGGATCCTCCCCACAACCGATCTGATGGCTGTTATCGCTCCTCCTCCTGATCTTTTGACTTCTTCCTCCTTGGAATATTTTTTCGGTGTTCAAAGGCTTCAGCCTTTGACCTTTCTCCTCTGAGTTTGCCTCCTGGATCTCATGTTCTCTCTCGTAAGCATTATCTCTTCTGATTTTTAGGACTTAGAATGAGTCTGTCTCCCATGCACTCCTTGCATTATCTCTTCTAAGATTTTCATTTTACTCAGTCTCCTAAGGGTCTCGACCCTTCTGTTTCCTTTCAAAGGAAAAATTCATGCCCTCCTGAGTATCTTCCTTTGATAATATTCTCCATGAAATTGAAAAAGAGTTCTTTCTGTGCAAACTTGCACTCGGTCATTGCGCACCTGGTAGAGCCCCACAAAGTTCTAAGTGACTCCATCTCTCTCTCAACTCAACACAGAGTTCTTCATGTGCACTCCTTGCACTTATGGTGATGAAGGTTCAATGATATCTCTCCTGATATTCTTTGAGATTAACTTACCTCTTTCAACGCACTCCTTGCGGACAATGTGCACTCCTTGCACTCGAAAAATCAAAGAAGAGAAACAATTGAACAGTATTCAATACTTCACCAGTTTACACATTTAGACCAATCTAATTTAAGAAAACGTTCAGATTTCATTTTCTTTTCGAGCTCTTCTCTAGTTTGTAATCATTTTGGGGCACTATGCCCTTTCTCTTAGTCCCCAATCCATGTGATCACGGGCCATGAGCAAGTGCTAGATCACTAGGTGCTTACTCGGGCCTTCAGACTTTCGGCTTTGTAAGATTTCAAAGCACCACACAATAATCTCTCAGAGTTCCAGATTATCGAACTTATGAAGTAGGGAAGATCATCATTCCACGTCTACCTAACATCCGATGGCTAACACTCACTATGGAACTTCAGGCATTTGAGTTTCAAAACTTCAAAGCTTTAGGACTTCAGAGGATTTCACATCTGCGCATCCCAAACCGTTAATCTCCAAACATTCCCAATCACCTTTGGTGATGTCATTACATCACATCGTTGAGCGCTCTTCCATTTGTGGGGGCATGCAATGACGGTTTGGATTAACCCG
>ML780150.1:464757-491005 GCA_009831015.1 Picea engelmannii | reverse complement strand
AAGTTTGGATGTGGACATTAATGGATTTTGTTGTGAGTATATGTTGTCATGAGTGGTGTTGTCGTCAATTATTACATTCTAGGAATGATGCTATGAGCATTGCTAGGGTTTGAAGGATTGTGTGTGGAATGAATCTTGTAGGTGAATTCAAAAGTACTATGTGTATGAAGATATTTTATTGGTGTATACACATGTATTATTGAGTCGGTGCTCAGTTGAGGACATTGGTGTCTCCCGTAGGTCGGTGTCTACATCTTGTTGAGTTGGTGCTCAATTGAGGAGATTAGTGTCTCTAGTAGGTTGGTGCCTACATATTTCTAAGTTGGTTCTTAGTTAAGGAGATTGGTGTCTCCAGTAGGTTGGTGCCTACAATAATTCTAACAATAGGTTGGTGCATACATACATTTATAAATAATGTTTATTATTTTATCCTAATTGGGTTTCCATGTTAAACTCTATGGCATTGTCCTTTAAGTTCATATATGATTATTGTTTCGGAGATAATGGAATATTGACTAATAGTTAAGTAAAGTAAAATGTATCTTATACTAATTCACCTCCCCCTCTCAATATAAGCATAAGTTCAACAATACTAGGATTTGGAGCTTGAGAGATACTTCAGAAAGGATACAGTAGGGAAACCACAAAAAAAATGTTAATTTATCCTCCTAATCTCTTAGCATAGTTTATGTCCATGTATTATATCTAAGTTGAATACATAGTGATCTATCATATGGTTAGTCTGTAACTATAATAAGGTCAGTGAGAGGGCCTTCGTATCCATAGGAAAGTTATTCTTTGACAAATATGACTTCATATGAGAAAATGGAAAGAGTAGAACGAAAGTTGGAGGAGGTATAAAGGGTATTAAAGAAATAATACGAGGATAAGGTTATACACAATTAAGAAAGAGCCAAATAATAAGAAGAGAAAAGGATTAAAGATGAAAAAGATAGAGAAAATATAAAATAAGAAGAAAAATTAAAAGTAGATGTTGAAAAAATAGGACATGAAGAAGAACACAAATTGAAATCAGAGGAAAAAAAGGATGAGAAATAAATACTGAAAGATGATGAAAAATCCTAATTAGAATATGAATCATAAAATAAAGAAGAAGAAGATAAATATAAACAAGATAAAATATCAAAATTGGAAAAGGAGCAAGGAGATGCTACACAAAACACAAGGAACAATAGAGTAGCAATCTATTGACGGAACCCTAAAAAAATCAACATAGTAATTTAACCCACCTCCAAGTAGTTTTATTGACTTGAATATGGAGTATTTAGTCATCCTAAATAAAATCACAATCAAAGTTAAATAAATAAAGGATATAGGTACATAAATAGAGCACATAGCTACACTTGGTAGTTTAGGCAACAACTTATCCCAGGGAGACCAAAATATACCATACACCACTGAAGATGTTGTTGATCTAGAAATTGTAGCACACGATAAGAGTAGGTGAGCTATTGACAAGAATATTCAAAGAAGGAAAAGAATAGACTTAGACAACATAGTACTTTACAAAATAGAGGAAAATGTGCTTTACACTAAAAGAGATAGAACGAGTGACCTACTTTCTAATGTTGTAGAAATTTCCCATGCTACCATTGTAAAATCCAGATATAAAGTATCATATATTCAGACTTATAAAATAAAATCTCTTTCATAGAGAATCAAGTCAAATATTATATGTCATCACAAGGTTTGATCTCAATTTTTGTAGAACAAGTTTAAAAAAAAAAACAAGTAAATATAAAAATGAAAAGGGATCTCTACACCAAATATTTCAAATTACATGAGTTTGACAACTTCTCATTTTGGAAAGAAAAAAGTGAAAACGTCAAGAGAAAAAATAATTCATCAAGCAAATTCAACATAAAAGAGGACATGAGGATCATTGGATAAGTTTTTTGAATCATTGGAACTTCACTCAGTGAACCTGTCACATATCATATGTGTTCATGGGATATTAAAGAATACCACTAATTTCAGTAGATATAATAAACACCTCCCAAAATCCTTTTGTTGAACTACCATCCAAACACATCTTTCTAATAAAAGGAACTCTTGTTTTTACTATATACCCCTTTTGGTACTCCACAATACCTGTAAACCCTATTATACCTTGCAACTCCCCCTGCCCCCTCCCCATAATACATAAAATATATTGACATTAGTTTTCACCATTTAAAACCCCCCTCTATCAATGAGTGTGATAATATATTGGTCAACAAGGTGAATCCCTTATGTTATAAACAAGTTTGGAATATATGAAATTGAGAAAGATACACGAGGTTGGGATAAGGTTACATATGAAGCCCAAAAACAAGTGGAATATGAATGAGTGGTGTGTATAAATATTTGGGACTTCATAGAATATACAACAACACAAAGTCTATTTCATTCACTTGATCTTCTAAAAATCTTTTACCCAACAAACCAAGTGTTGAATAAATTTTAAGATATAATTCAATAGCATGAGAAAGAAGTGTGCAAAATATTAGCTATGAATAAGGGGTACCTACATAAGTTTCTCACAAAAGGAGAAAGAAGGGTGACTCAGTCAAAATGCATTTTTCAAAAATTAAACAAATATATTAAAATGTTGAATAAGGAGTTCCCAATTTTAAAGTCTCCTAGAAAACAACATACCTTTTCACATAATGATTTATGTAATATGATTTTTGAAATGTGGGAGAAGTACTAAAGGGATGTATTTAGAGAATTAATCCATAATTCACCTAAGGGTAGTGTCAAATTTGTTATTATAACCAACTTTTGGAAATTGTATAAATAATGGAATTTAGCAAGTTAGAGCAGATTTTTGATAGTATGGTTTTTGAGGTGATATTGTAAGAGAACGTTTATAATAATTTGATTAATGAACAATCCAATATTTGGCCAAATTGATTTCAACTGAAGGATGTCTTTTAAGCAATTTGAATGATGTGGACTATTCTGCAATTTCATTTTTGTGAAAATGTCTTCTAACATATCTCATATTGTTTGCAAGTTATCTTGATAAAATAATTAAAAAAAATTCGATGTATTTCGTTTATCCATATTTTGATGTGGGAAAAATGACCCATGCAAGCACGAGGGAGGATTTCCCAATGGCAGGTCCTATTTAAACCTACTCTCATTTGGTATGGCAATATTCACCAGTATCAGGGCCCAATTACTGCTAACTAAATGGATTTCTCTTTGAATAGATATTTTTTCATTTAATATAATCTAAATCCTAAATACAATCCTAACCCTGATGGGAGGTCCTAATTAAACCTACTCTCATTTGGTATGGAAATCACCACTAGTATGAGGGAATAATTATCGCTAACTAAATGGATTTCTCTTCAAATAGAGAGTTTTTTTATTTAATATAATCTAAATCCTAAATTCAATCCTAATATACTATGAAAATGTAGTCCTATTATAACTTCTAACTACTCATACTCTAACAATAACAAAAATCAATTGCAGACATATAATTTTACTTATGGAAATAAAATCAATTCACATTTGTTAATAAGAAACCATACTAGAATATCCATTTGAACATATCTGAAATTTAATATGTATCTACAATCGAATTCATAATCCATTGATAATTATTTCCTACCGAACCAATTGACAAAAATGACAAATTTCTTATATTTAGAGAAAAAAATCAATCAAGCATAGTGCACAATTGCATGAATAGACCATGAATAACGTCCCCCTTTATTCAATATTTAGAAAACGTTCCTCATATAGAGGTACAAGGAAAATCTAGTGACTTTCAAATCCATCCTCAAGATTGATAAAAATATACAAGACCCAATTATGGGTTCTCGAGACCCCCTTTGACTATGGGAGAAATTGCATTTATAATATTTCTCAATCACTGCCCCTAAAACTGTTTCTCATGTGGATCATTCACCTCCTCTCTTTCCCTTGTAGTTAAATCCATTCCTCTCTTGTAATATTTACGTCCTTAGAAATCATGTCAAAATGTGAACATAGTTGATCTAGGAGGATACAAGAATGCTCACAGAGGTCCAGAAAGATCTGGAACATCCATAGAGTTCTAGAATGGTTGAGTAATAAAATTCTCAAAATTAAACCATCTCAAAGTCTCTCAAAATATCCATCAACTCGTAGAGCTTGACAATTTCTTCCAATGACACAAATTTCTCCTCAAACATAGTTAGTATGCAAATATTATGAGTGGTCAAAGTCTGAGAAAAAATTGGAAAAAAATTAAAGGTAAAGTCAAAGGGTGATGTCAGCATGACAGGTAATGATGTCGGTAGGGTGACAAGTGTCACCACTTCAAGGGTGACACATGGTACATGATTAATGGTAGCTGACTAGGAAAGGTACAACAAGTTGTTCAATCACAGGTTTACAATTGGCGCAAAAGTGGTCCACTCCTATGATGAGGCATGGAAAGGATGAGCTAATGAGAGGCTTCCACATGGGNTGAAATTTAATATGTATCTACAATCGAATTCATAATCCATTGATAATTATTTCCTACCGAACCAATTGACAAAAATGACAAATTTCTTATATTTAGAGAAAAAAATCAATCAAGCATAGTGCACAATTGCATGAATAGACCATGAATAACGTCCCCCTTTATTCAATATTTAGAAAACGTTCCTCATATAGAGGTACAAGGAAAATCTAGTGACTTTCAAATCCATCCTCAAGATTGATAAAAATATACAAGACCCAATTATGGGTTCTCGAGACCCCCTTTGACTATGGGAGAAATTGCATTTATAATATTTCTCAATCACTGCCCCTAAAACTGTTTCTCATGTGGATCATTCACCTCCTCTCTTTCCCTTGTAGTTAAATCCATTCCTCTCTTGTAATATTTACGTCCTTAGAAATCATGTCAAAATGTGAACATAGTTGATCTAGGAGGATACAAGAATGCTCACAGAGGTCCAGAAAGATCTGGAACATCCATAGAGTTCTAGAATGGTTGAGTAATAAAATTCTCAAAATTAAACCATCTCAAAGTCTCTCAAAATATCCATCAACTCGTAGAGCTTGACAATTTCTTCCAATGACACAAATTTCTCCTCAAACATAGTTAGTATGCAAATATTATGAGTGGTCAAAGTCTGAGAAAAAATTGGAAAAAAATTAAAGGTAAAGTCAAAGGGTGATGTCAGCATGACAGGTAATGATGTCGGTAGGGTGACAAGTGTCACCACTTCAAGGGTGACACATGGTACATGATTAATGGTAGCTGACTAGGAAAGGTACAACAAGTTGTTCAATCACAGGTTTACAATTGGCGCAAAAGTGGTCCACTCCTATGATGAGGCATGGAAAGGATGAGCTAATGAGAGGCTTCCACATGGGGACCTCCAATTGGCCTATAATGGCATGTTTTATTAAAAATTATTGAGTCAACGAGAGTCAAACCCACAACCTCCATAACCTCCCAAATATTTACACCAAGATCTATCACCAATACGCCATGCATTTTCTATTGAATATCATATGGTTGAAAAACTATTTAGATTTCCATTAATGTTCGATTAGGAGGAAAAAGAGTCGAGGGCCTAAGCCCTCAACCCTATCCCTTTATTCATTGGATTTCATATAGCCCAAACCTATTATCACACAAGGGTTGCAACATATATGTTATTTTTAACATATGGTTTTAAGCATATGACAAATTGCTCAACAAAAAGTGCAAGAATATATGGTAGTCGGTGGGGATTGAACCCCTTACTTACTGTATAATAACCCCACAACTTAACCAACAAGATATACATACATCTTGTTAAAACAAACCATCTTCCTTATAGTTAAATCATGCCACAAAATTCAACCATTGGTTGGGGACCCACGCTCTATTTAATGGTTGCGTAGATGAAGGACTGAAGACACTAATCAATGCAAAGTTTAGTCTCGTAAATCTTTCCCAAGGGTACCTAAATTGTGAGGCTACACCATAAATCGTGATAAATGGTACCTTGATGAAATTTCAATAATTTTATACTCATTTTGCACAATTTTTCTTCAGGAATCCAATGGTGCACTTTGTTTCTACATTTGAGAAACATATAAAAAGGTCATTGTAAAAGGAAAGTATTTTAGTATTAATAAAGAAAGTGTTTATTAGAAGCAGACCCAGAGAGGTATCCTAAATTGGGTGAACTCCACATTCCAACTTGTGTATGTGATTTCATTATTGTTGTTCATTTCAAGATCAATTATTTTGCAACTGATTTTATCCTTAAAGTGGATTTGGTTAGATAAGTTCTTCACATGTAATTTGCATATAGTCAAGCAATCATTTTATTTTGAATATAAAGTACATTTTTTATGTATTAAAATATTAATAAGCATCTAAGGATTTTCTGGATGAAGTTGGCATCAAAGAAGGTTTGACAAGTGTTTGCAAGTGAATTCTTATAAGAGCCAAACTCAAACATGGTAAAGGAAAACTTGGAAGTTATAAGTCCGAAATTAGAAAAATATTTCGAAGACATAAGATGGCTTCTAAAAAAAGAGAAGAACAAGATCAACCCATGAGTCATGAAAAGATCAGAGTTATGCTTCAATCATTGAAATAAATAATAAATGAGTTGGAACAAAGAATTCAAAGTTCTGTAAGTGGTGAATCTTCGGTAAAAGGAGAAGGAGGAGGTGAAGATGGTGGAGCTTAAAAACAACCTTCACCATCCTCCTCCTCATCATCTTTAGTTTCTTTTGAAGTGAGTAGACATTCTTCTCATCAAAAGAAGTCCTATAAGAAGTTTGAGCATAATCCGCCATTACTAAAATTGGATGTTAAGTTGAAATTTCCAACCTGTGATGGAAAATTGAATGTTGGGAAATTGCACAACTGCATCAAGTAGATAGAGGTATATTGCATGGTTCAAAATATTTTGGATGAGGCTATAAGGATACAGTTAGCTACTTTTCGACTAAGTGGAAATTCCTTAATATGGTGGGAGAGTAAGATGCAAGTTGATATTTTTCAAAAAGGTAAAGTAATCTCTTCCTAGGATAAGTTTACTAAGGATATAAGGAAACAATTTTATCCACTAGCACATACAGAAATTACAATGATAGAGTGGCAACATATAAGACATGGTAAAGTCCAAAACATTCAGACATATACACATGAATTTAGAAAGAAATCATTATCACTAGGAATTCTGTTGTATACTCATGAAACTCTTATGAAGTATATTGGTGTCATGCACTCATATCTTCATCACACTATTCTAATGTTTATCCCTACTAACATTGATAAGGTTCCAATACAAGCTACACATATAGAGGCTAGTAAGGGTAAGCATGTAAGCAAAGATAAGAATCCATTCAAGTTCGAGAAGAAACCAAAAGGTAAATGGAAGAGTAAGAAATCAACCACAGTGAAGCAAGCTGAGGGAAGACCTACATGTTACCACAGTAAGAAAAATAGACATGAGGAATCACAGTGTTGGAAGCTACATCCATAATTACAACCAAGTAAATTAAAGGAAAAAGGGAATCAAAATCCTATTACATCATCTCATCAAGATATAGGCTCATATTACAGAGATGAATATAAGATCATGGTCATAGAAAGAAAATGTATATCAACTATCAATTCAAATTCTTCAGTTCAATCCGCCAAAGTGGAAAGTGATATTGATCAAAATAAGAGAAGTGGGATTTTTCATGTCAGAGTGATAGTCAAGCATACCAAGGTAGATACTTTATTTGATAGTGGACCTCAAGTTAATTTAATATTTGAAGCGATTGTTAAGAAGTTGGGTTTGAAGATGACACCTAACAAAAATCCATATCCATTAGGTTGGGTGTGTGATGATGAAAATTTGCAAGTAATGCAACAATGGAATATTATATTTTCAATAACAATTAATCACTTTGATGAGGTCTAGTTAGATGTTGTGCGTCTTGACATTTGCAACATTGTCTTGGGAAGACCATATCTATTTGAAATAAAGGTTATATTCTACCAAGAAGAGAATACATATTATATTTTCAAGGATGGGGTTGAATACATTCTTAGATTTCATCACATCAAAACTAATGTTTCTTTAGTGAGAACATGGAAAATGAAGAGACTCATGAGAACAAGTAAATATTTTTTTCTTATGATAGTGAAACAGAAAAAATAAGACATAACAGATGCTTTTTCAAGTTGTGATCCAAATTACAATAAATAGTTGATCAACATCATATCTAATTATGATGAGTTATTCCAAGAACCTACATGTCCCCATAGTAAGAAAAAGAGACACGAGGAATCACAATGTTGGAAGCTACATCCATAATTACGACCAAGAGAATTCAAGGAAAAAGGGAATCAAAATCCTATTACATCAACCCATCAAGATATAGGGTCATATTCCAGACATGAATATAACATCATGGTCATAGGAAGAAAATGTATATCAACTATCAATTAAAATTCTTCAGTTCAATCTGCCAAAGTGGAAAGTGATATTGATCAAAAGAAAAGAAGTGAGATTTTTCATGTTAGAATGATAGTCAAGCATACCAAGGTAGATACTTTATTTGATAGTGGACCTCAAGTTAATTTCATATTTGAAGTGATTGTTAAGAAGCTGGGTTTGAAGACGACACTTAACAAAAATCCATATCCATTAGGTTGGGTGTGTGATGATGAAAAGTTGCAGGTAACGAAACAATGAAAGATTATATTTTCAATAAAAATTAATTACTTTGATGAGGTCTAGTTAGATGTTGTGCCTCTTGACATTTGCAACATTGTATTGGGAAGACCATAGCTATTTGAAAGAAAGGTTCTATTCTACCAAGAAGAGAATACATATCATATTTTCAAGGATGGGGTTGAATATATTCTTAGATATCATCACATCAAAACTAATGTTTCTTTAGTGAGAACATGGAAAATGAAGAGACTTGTGAGCACAAGTAAATATTTTGTTATTATGATAGTGAAAAAAAAGAGGCATAACAAATGCTTTGTCAGGTTGCGATCCAAATCACAAGAAAGAGTTGATAAACATCATATCTAATTATGATGAGTTATTCTAGGAACCTACAATGTTTCCTCCAAAAAGAGAGATTGAACATGAAATATATTTGCAACGAGTTTCTCCTCTTCCAAAAATTGGAATGTACAGGTCATCAGTAATCGAGAATGTAGAAATAAAAGAGAAATTTTAGGAGTTGCTCGATAAAGGAATAATTAGACCAAGATCATTTGTGTGTGGTTCTCCTATTGTATTATTTATAAAGAAATATTGCACATGGAGGATGTGCATTGATTTTAGATCCCTACACAACATTACGGTAAAGAAACATTCTCCTCTTCCCATAATTGATGATCTATTAGATTAGTTAAAATAAATAGTGTATTTAACTAAGTTGGATTTGAGAAGTGATTACCATAAGATCATAATTGCAGAAGGAGAAATATGGAAAACTACTTTCAAGACCAAGAAAGGCTTGTTTGAATGGCTGGTTATGTCATTTGGGATATGTAACGCACCAACAACATTTATGAGAGTTATGAATGATGTGATCCAACCATACATAGATGATTTTATTATTGTCCATCTAAACGATATATTGATATTTAGTCAAAGATGGGAAGATCATATAAAGCATGTCAATATAGTCTTTGAACTCTTGAAGAAGGAGAATATGTATATAAAGTTATCTAAATGTGTATTTGGAAAAAATTCTCTTGTATATTTAGGATACATTGGAGGGAATGGTCAGCTAAAGATAGATCTCGCAAAACTAGAAGTCATTGTAAAATGGCCCAAGACAACTGTTGCCACTAAAGTCAGGAGCTTATTATCAGAAGTACAGTATTGGAGAAAAATCATGGCTAATTTCTCATACATAACAACACGTATACATGCATTAACAAGTGTTAAGAAGGTCTTTCAATGGGGAGGAAAGAAACATAAATCGTCTGAGACATTGAAGGAAAAGATAAGCATCCCACCAGTTTTGGATCTTCCATATCTTCAAAAAAAAATTGAAATTCAGAACAATGAAAGAGGATATTCCATGGTTGCAATCTTGATGCGACAAGGTGAACCTATATGCTATCATAATGAGACTTTCACTCAAACTGTGATTAATTATCCAACATATGGTAAAGAATTGTATGCGTTGGTACAAAGTGTAAAGAAATTGAAGCATTACTTAATGGGAAATGAGACAATAATTCATACCGATCATTAGACATTATAGTATTTACAGTCACATACCAAGCTACAACAACCACGACACTTCAGGTGGAGATGTTTTCTACAACAATTTCATTTGGTAATCAAGTATAGGAAGGGTATTCATATCAAGATTGCATATATGTTGTCAAGATCAGTAATTCATGCATCTACAATACTTAGGTATAATCCTTTAGCACATGAAATTCATACAGAAAAATATTCTAGGGATGATGGTTTTAAAGAAGCATATGATTCTTTAACTCATGACAATCAATAGTTAGATTATATTATGCACGAAAATTTGTTATATCATCTTGGAAAATTATGCATACCAAGAGATGAAAGAGTAGGTGTAATCAAATAAGCTCATACATCTCTCGTCTCTGGTCATTTATGGGTTGGTAATACAATAGCACAGTTACAAAGGATTCGTTATTGGCCTTGGATGAATGGGACTATTTCCAAGTATATTAAAGGGTGTTTTATGTGTGCCACAAGTAAACCTAGCAACATAAATCTAGTATTATATACACCAATTCCAGTACCTTCTCAGCCATGGAAAATTATCTCCATGGAATTTATAGGGGATTTGTCGATGTCCAAGATAGGTCATGATTATCTATATGTCATAGTGGGCATATTCAACAATATGTGTATTCTAATGCCATGAAAGAAACAAGTCATAGTTGAATAGACAACATAGATGTTCTTAGCTAATGTATGGGTTCATTTGGGACTTCCTACATCTATAATATCAGATAGAGACTCTTGATTTTTAGGAAAGTTTTGGTCTTATTTATGGGAGATAATGAACACTAAATTGAAGAAGAGAAAAACTTTTCATCTACAGAAAGATGGAAAAATAGAGGTGGTGAATAGAAAAATGGTACATCTACTTCGAGGATACTGGAACAAACATCCTAAATTATGGGATGAACAATTACCTTATATACAACATGCCTACAATCATTACATGCATTCATCTACTCAAAAAATCATTTTCAAGTATGTTTGGGGTACTTTCCCAAGACACCTATGGAATTTGTTTCTGGATAAGAAGGTAAAGAAGATGGAAAGGATGATATAGATAAAGCTAATAGGTACATCAAGAAGTACAGGAACAATTGGAGAAGAGCCAATCCAAGTACAATGAAAGGCATGAAAAACATTGGATTGATCATCAGTTTGAAGTCGGTGATAAAGTATGGTTACATATCAGAAAAATATGGACTGAAAGGAGAAGGTAAAACGTTAATACCAATCTAATATGGTACATTCAAAATCTTGAAAAATATTTGTACTGATGTATTTTGTTTAGATATACTAGCCTACATGAAAAGTATTCAATGGTAAATGTTAAGAATTTGAAGCTTTATGAGCCTCTTATGATTATGGATGAATATGAAAGTATTCAGGTTCCAGTAGTTGATGATTTTTCTTCAGAATATTTGGGTGAGCTACATGAATATGCCATTCTCAATAGAATAATTAAAGATTCATAGTGAGGTGATGTGGAATATATTCAAGTTGTCCTTAAAGGGGTAAAACCAAGTAAATAAAAATGGATGGATATATGAAGGGTGAGGGAACTCTACCCTCACTTATTTGTTGAGTAATAAAAAAAATTGGTGGTCAAAAAGTCTTCCAATGGGGAGGAATGATCCAAAAGGATCCGAGAATGCTCAAAAAGGTGTATAAATATTCATAACATCCACGTAGGTCCAAAATGGTTCAGTAATGCTCAAATTTAAACTATCCCAAATTCTCTCAAATACACCATAAATGCATATATCTCAGCGATATCTTTCCAATGATGCAAATTTTGTATCAAACAGAGTTTGTATGCAAAGGTTATGAATGGTAAAATTTCAATACAAACATGGAAAAAAGTCAAAGTTCAAGTCAAAGGGTGACATCAACATGATAGGTGATGATGTCAAAATGGTGACACATGTCACCACTGCAAGGGTGACATGTGTCACATGATTATTGGCAACTAATTGAGAAAGGTACAACATAAGTGGTTCAATCACAGGCTGACAAGTGGCATACAAGTGGTCCACTCCTATGATGACACGTGGCAAGGATGAGCCAATGAGATTAGACCACATGGAGACCTCCCATTTTTCTATAATGACATGGTTTTATTAAATGTTATAGAGTTGATAGGGGTTGAAGCCATGCCCTCTGCAACCTCCCAAATATTTACACCAAGCTCTATCACCAATATGCCATGCCTTTGTTACTTAACATCATATGGTTTCAAAACTATTTAAATTTGTATTAAAGTTTGATTGGGTGGAAAAAGGGTCAAGGGCCTAGGCCCTCGACCCTAGCCCATGGTTCATTAGATGCCATATAACCAACAACTATTATCGTGTGGGGGTTGCAACATATATGTTTTTTTTAACATATAGTTTTAACCATATGACAAACTTCTGAACAAAAAGAACGAGAATATATGTTATTCGTTGGGGCTTAAACCCCCAACATACTATATCTTAACCCCATGAGTTATCCAACGAGCTATACATATGGATTTTTAAAACAAACTGTCTGCCATATAGTTAAATCATGCCATGAAATTCAAGTAGTGGTTAGGGGCCCATGCCCTATTTAACAGGTGGACAGACTGATGATTGAAGAAACTAATGAATGTATAGTTTATGCTCATAAATCATGCTCTATGGTACCTAATTTGTGAGGCTACACCATAAAACATGCCAAATGGTACTTTGAAGGAATTTCAAGAATTTTATACTCATTTTGCATGATTTTTCCATGAATCCAACGATGCACTCTGTTTCTGCATTTGAACAACATGTAAATTGTTAATTGTAAAATACAATTATTTGAACATTAAGAAAGAAGGTATCTATTGGAAGAAGACACAGAGTGGTAGTCCAAACTTGGTGAACTCTGCTTTTTTCCAACTCGGGTATGTGATTTCATTATTCTTGTTCATTTCAAGCTCAATTATTTTGCAAGTCATTTTATCATTAAAGTGGATTTGGTTAGATAAGTTATTCACATGTAATTTGCATACAATCAAGCAATCATTTTATTTCGAAGATCAAGTAGATGTTTTTATGTATTAAAATATTAATAAGCATCTAAGGATTTTTCGGATCGATAGTCAAACAGAAATGATGAATATATATAAATTCAGTTATATTTGAGTAAAACATGGGACAACAATAGATGTATAAATTCATTAAAATGTGAGATTGTTTTAAGGTCAATCAATAAACAAAAACCATTTTATATAATTATTCAAGTTTTGAACTTTCCAACGAGCTCTTGTTTTCTCTATTTGGCCATCGAAAACTCGTGTTATGGACTATGGAAAAATCCATGTCTAATATCCAAGAAAATCATGCCTCCTCTTTTCTCATTTTTTTGGCATTTTTGTTGTCAATTTGGAAAAACAAAATTCTTTCATCATGTTTATCACACTTCTATTTTTCCGACGAGCCATTTCTTTCTCAATTTTCCACTTAAAAATCAAGATATGGCTCTCGAAAACAAGTGCTCAACGACCATTGATCTTCCCTCTGAGTAAATCTTGACCGTTGATCTTACATGTTTAATGTTTTATATCACATGCATTGTGGAAGGTGATTGCAATGGGTTTAAAATGTTTTTCCTCCCATGATAATTTGTGTGTGTAGTTATGGGAGGTATGGAATGTTAAGAGGAATTAATGTTTTGTTCATACCTGAATATAGAAAATAAAAAAATAAAAAAAATAAAAAATAGGGAAAACAAATAAAATAAAATAAATAAAAATACTTGTACTTGTAAATAATGTTAGAAAAAATAACAAAAATTCAAGAAATAATCAAAATAAAAAAATAATCCAAAATTCTGAAAATTCGATAATTGAAAATCTTGATGGTCGGGCTCTGAACCATGGTATATACACGGTGGTCAAAACCATGATATGGTAAAGACCCATTATGAAAACACGATGAGGTGAAATCCAATGAAGTAAAAGTTAATGGAGAAAAAACCGATGGCATAAAGTTTGATGGTTTCAAGCTCCGATGGTCAGGAAATTCAAAACGTCATACACAAGTTGTACATGTAAAATTCTTGATGAGGTGAAAGATGATGATGAGAAACTCGATTGATAAAATCCAAATGTGTGAAAATTTGATGGTATCAAGCTCTATGGTTGTGATTAGGGATCTTGGGAAAATTAAAATGTTGGTCCTAATGTGAATCTCGATGGTAAAAATCTTGATGGGAAATTCCCCAATGGGTAATAGTATTTGTCCTAAAATTAAAATGTCAGCCCTAATATGAATCACGATGGTGAATTCCATGATGGGTAAATTCTCGGTGGGTAATAATATTTTGCTAATGTGAATCCCTATGTCTAATGGCCAGATGAGTTAAACCAAGAATAAAATATAAATAAAAAATAGATAAAATATAAATATAAATATAAATAAAATATAAATATGAATAATTTAAAAAATCAAATAATAAAAAATATATCGAAAATAAAATAAAAACATAATAAAATACAAACTTTGGGATTTCACGAAAATTGCATGATGTGTAAAGTTGGGTTGGGAAATTTACCATGAATAACATAAAAAAATAATAATAATAAAAATAAAATACAGATTTGGAATAGAAATAAAATAAAATAAAATGTACACGCTGATATGGACAAAAGAAAATACAGATGCGTAAAATGAGGTTGATTAAAGGAAATTCATATCTTGATCAAGGTTCTCATTACAAAACAAGGTTCCAACTATAGATCAAGGTTCTGACAGTGGATCAAGGTTTCGACAGTGGATCAAGGTTCCACACCTAGAAATCCTAGAAATATAAATGACATATTATGAGAATTTCATAAGTATAGACTAAAATTAATGTGAAAATTAAATAAAAATCTCCGAGCCATATATAAAAAATTCAATGATTGCTAGGCCAAATGATATTGAACTCCTAATAAATAAATAAATTAGAATTACAATTGAAATCAGGGTTCTAGGTAAGATAAGTGGGATGAAAAAGGTGGGTAATGTGACTTCAAGGTTCCATCAATGGAGGTCATGATCCCATATTTGGCATCCATATTGGAAATAATAATACTTGTATGATGAAAAATTCAGATGTCCATATTCTGAATGTTGGAGTCAATGATGATCAAAATCTATATGAGTTTGGTCAAGATAAATAAGATTAAGGGTTTCCTATAGTCATGCATTTCAAATTTGAAGTGGGAAGATAAATAAATTTGGGGTTTCCCAAGGAAAAAATTGATGTTTCCATGGTTTGGAAAAGAGTTCCAAAGATGATACAGTGTGTAGAAACTTGAGTTTCATCTCCTGTGTTTTCCTTGTATTCTTCCACCTGAGTCTTGGCACAATTTGAGTCAATGGAATGTTACGAAGGTTTGATAAACAAGGAGAAACTATGTATTATAGAGGTCATCCTAGGATACTCAGACTTGACCTTAGAATGCCTTAATATCATGATCACACTTGTAAAACCAACCTTGAATTCCTTTTCTCATCCATACCATCTATTGGTATCTTCTTGTTTTGACTCGACTTTGGTAACTCTTCGATCAAATTTGAGAAAAAATGTGCCTTCATGAACACCACTTCAAACCAAGGGACAAGATAAGGCATGAATTCATCATAGAAAAAGAAAATTTTAAATATCAATCAAACATTAGATAAAAAGAGTCAATAAACATGATCAATGGGCAGAAGAGTTAAACAATATTATTTACAAGGAGCATGTCAACAGATAAGAGCATTGAAGAATATAACAAATATACAACAACAAAGATATATTGAGTGATGAAATCCTCCTTAAAATAAACAATCTAAACCCCTAACCCCCTAGCTAGTCAAAGGATATATAATAGACTCATAATAGTTATATTAGGAGTTTGGTGGTGGGGGGGCTTTCCTTTTACTTATAGAATACAAATTAAAGGGGTGATGTTGTGGATACAACACCATCTTAAAATAAATCTTTGATGTTAGTTTATATTTCTATTATGTAACTTTATATTGTGCAAATTCAGTGATTTCTATAGAACTATTACTTAAAATCAATTAATTAATAAGTATTTTTCTATTGTTATGAGAGTTAACTTTTAGGACAATGTTTTTTTTATTTAAAAAATTCATTGACTAGAATTTCCACTTTCCTATTTATTGATATTTTAAAAAATAAAACTAAAATATAACAATGCATTTGAATCTCATCGAAAGGTTGTCAGGCAATTAATCTAGAGGGTTATTACATTCTAAATAGAGGATATTCTAATTGAGATTCCTCAATAGGATTAACCCCTACTGTTCATTCCCGACATATATTCATGTCAACATACTCTTCTTTTGAGGATACAAGTTTATGCATTCATGAAGTTTGTAGACATCACCACATCCCATCCACAGGTTAGATCCTATCCTTTCTTTTTCACCATTTCCAACCCATCATACTAGCCATTTCCAAATAAGTGGCAAGGTTTGTACAATGTATTTCCAAACTATTGGATCACTATGAATACTCTTAGAGGTCTTCGTATCCACTATTAAATTGTAGTAGGCTCAATGTAGTTTTGGGATACCACCAAACTCAATAGCCCCTTATTGGATATTATCCCCTATTAGATGTAACATCCCAGCTTTAACACTTATGAACTATAATGTATTATGTAATTGTAACTTAGGCTGGTGAGCCGTTAAAGTCAAAAAGGGGAAAGAGTGCCTAGGAAATGTAATACTTCATATACATGAATAAAAATACATTGTTTGATGCAAGACATACAAGGATAAAACATATAGGGGGTTATGATGCCACGAGAGAGGGGGATAAGTCTTTTTGTTATTATCTTATTCATCCATGATTAATTTTATGGAAAAAAAAAGTTTACATGAGACTCTTGGGAGGGAGGCCATGTGGCTCTTGTCTTCGTGTAATTTAAACATCCCTTGGGGATTGTTTGGGTCTTCTCCATCTTTGTTCCCCTTGTTCTACTTCTTCCTTTTTCCTCACTCATTCAAGCTAATTCATGTGCTCTTGGTTTAAGCATGGATACAAATGACTACATGAGTGTGGATTTGAGTGAAGTTGGGGGTCACTCTTCTCTTGGTTCGTATTCTTCCCCTTTCTCCCTTGTTCTTCTTCCTCTTCACTCACTATTGATATTTCGTGTGCTCTTGGGATGGGCATAGAAATGAATGGAAGGAAGAGGAGAGCTATTGTTGAATCATTGTAATATTTTACTGATCATTCCAGGAGGGAATGGATGCCCGTGTGCATCAGCTTGATGGTAGCTTAAATAGAACTGTCCACATCTAAGAATCCTTGGAGTTTCCAGTAGGGATATTTCTTGACCAATAACACTGGATCCCTAAAGAGAAATGGAACAACCTCATGGATTGCATGGTAGACAAAATTGTTCATTTATTTGGGTTGTGTAGGCTGAGGGGGAAAGAGAGCTAGAAATTAGGATTTGTTGTGTGGTTGGGAAACCTGAGAGCTAGTTAGACAAATTCTATGTGTTTTAGATTTGGCCCAGGACCCATTATTATGGATTCATATCCCTGGCTTGGGGGTGACCTACTATTGAGAGTAAATGAACAACAATGCCTATGTTTGGGAGGAAAATCCTTGGTATACAACCAATTGGTGAATGTTTACTTGAAAGATAAGTGCCCTTTGTGTTTTTTGTATATGTTTATTCTTCCATGTATTCAATTATCTCTAAGATATGTATTTTAATGTGCATGTCTGCTAGTTAATTATTGTGCATGGCACATTGATTACTGCTTTGTGCTATAGTGGGAATATTGATTAATGCATGCGGTTCTTTCATAATTGTTTTCTAATTAAATGTTGTTAGAATTCAAGATCTGTTCATAGAAGTGAGTCTTGGGACTGCAGTGTGCCCCCCCTGTTGGTGGCTGGGTGTGTTGCAGCTTGTTTAAGTGGCATAGCCCGGCCTGTGGGTGGTTGGGTACATTATAGATTGGTATTAGAGCTACTAGTTGAAACACCAGACCAGAATGGTCCAGATCCATTAGACTAGATATTATGGTTGAGATCGAGTTAGGACCTTGAATTCGTGATGCTCAGGAAGAATGGTATTGCAGATTTTGCACAGAAGATAGAGCGTCTTAGATCCTTAGTAAGGGATTGAAGGATCATGACCTTCCCTTTCAAATTCGGGAATGATCGCCACCATGGGATCAAGTTTAGATTAGGACCGTTGGATATGTTCAGGAGAAGACAGATCCTTTGTATCCATCGGATCTGGAGAAGGTGCGAATTCGTTAAGCACTAGAGTCCATCGAACTTCATTGCTTCATAAAATGTTAAGTATTTGATGAAAACAAGGTAGAATCCCTAAAGATACAAAGTCCTAGAGTGAATCTACTATGTAGATCACTGGAAGGAGTACTTGACTGTTGGATTTTTCCAAGTTCAGATCTAGGCTATTGGATTAGGCACGGATGAGGAGGTGAGGAACAATGGAGAATATCAGTTCCCAACCATCATATCTATGCATGGGCGAGCGTGAGCCATATATCTCAAGACATTTTGGAGGTTCGACACTCCAATATAAGCGAGTCCTTAAGTTTCCAGGAAGATGGATGGGCCATGTGACATCTCTGTATTTTTCACCACGTATCACCCCCCCTGATGCGTAGTTGTTTATGAGACTCTAGAAGTTCAGAGGTTAGACATTTGGGGATAAGGGAGTATGTTGTTGTGAAAACATCTGATGTCCAAATCTTTGGAGCACTGGAGTAAGAATAATCTGAACAGCCTCTCTGAGAGTTCACCAGTTCAACATTCGGAGGGAATTTTGTTCGGTATAGGTGGAACCTCTGAATCCCAAAGTTCCAAAATTCCAAAGTGTGTAAGGAACGTCTGTCTCAATGTTTGATTAATTTGTGACCATTTATCGCATTGGAGCCTCCATATGGGACCGAACCATCCAATTGACGGGAGATCAAATATCAACCATCCTATCTTCTAGTAGATTCATTGGAAGGGATTCCATGAAGCTTAACTCCACGAGAAATCGGAGATTGAAGTCGGATAATAGTCGAAGGCAGTTTCTAGAGGACTTGGTCCCCATGCTAGTCTCATGATAAGGTAAAGGGGTTTCTTAGAGGCACGAAGGGCCTAGAAGTGAATAATACCTCAACAATTATGTTCGAATGAGGTGTTGTGTAGAGAATAAAGAGAAAAGCACTAGAGGAAGGTGATAAAGATTTAATAAGCATGTGGTTTCGAGCCATGGTCACATGGAAATTGGATTGAAGGAAGTGCCTATGAATAATTTGGATTATGTACCATTTTAAAGGCGGCTATGGAATTTTTCGACATAATCATGTAGCAAAATAAGAGAAAAAGGATTGAAAGTGGTTTTTTTACGAAAGTTGTAACTTTCAACGCAAATATCGAATTGGGGGAGAGATTGAAATTGTTTGGAAGTTGAGACAGAGGAGAATGACATGGAGTCATTATATTTTGGATAATTGTTATAATTGATATAATTTTCTTCATAATTTAAATTGAAAAGGTACCTGTAAATTTAATTGACAATTTTTGTATGATATGTATAATTCTAACCAGATGATTTATTGCAGATTTTAGCAGGATTAGAGGTACAATCAGATCAATTCCAGTCTAGCATTAGATGTTAGGGTCGTGGGAGCATGATAGAGTTACGGGAGTTTTTTAAACATTATTTTCGTCATCCCTATGACCGTTAATGATGTAAACCTATATGTTTCCTTCGAAGGGGTCAATGGCCTGAGTTCCTAAAGAAGGAAGGGAGAAGAACTTTTCCTGAGAAAAGAAGTTGCATTTTCCTTTGTAAAAACCCTATAAAAAAGGAAGTTTGTAGGCTGCATTATAGCTAGGGTGCGAGAATGCCTGATTCTTGGAGTTGTATCATAGCTAGGCTGCGAGGAGTTTGCAATCTGCTCTAAAGGTAGGGTGCGAGAATGCTTACACGTGGTAAAAACGAGCGTTTTCTCGAATCTTCTAGAAGGAGAAGCTTCCATGGTGAGGTGGAATCCGAATGGTTTGGATCTTACTCGCTTTCATGATTTACTGGGATCATCCTAACCTCCTCACCTTATCCTCTTCATCTTATAAAAGGAGAGGAGCTCTCATGGAGAAAGTTAGTTGTTTTTGCCTTGGGATTTTTAGCTTGGTTAGAGTGGCTTTGAGATTTTCTTTGTCAAGATAGATTGTGAGTAACTATCAGATCCATGGTCTCAAAATACTTGGAGAAAGAAGTTTGTGGGGAACGAAGGACAGTTGGAAGGGACCTTATGACATTAAGGCCATGGTTGTAATCTCTCTTTCACATTTAATATGATACAATAATATGATTCTTTCCTATAAAGCTTGCTGTGTTTTATTGCATGATTCCTTGATCACATACATAGGTTTATATTGAGTTTATGCTACTACTATCACATTGGCTAGTTGCATTCTTTTGTAAGTTCATCATTGTATGAGCATTGGAACAGAGCTAGGATGGCGATGGAGAGAAGAAGAAGCGTTTAAATGATATGTCACCTATCCCTCTTTAGTTAGTAAATTCAATATCTAACACTTAATGAAAACGTCATGTTCTGGTGTGTTTTGTTCTAGATCTAGGTGGATATAGGGAGATCAGTTACTATCCGCAGCTACCGATTTATCCAATAACAAAATTGGTGACCATATTGGGGAATGGATTGTTTCCTAGTTAGTCTAGTTTTCCTTCCTTTGATTGCTTGTTTTTTGGTTTCTGAGTCTGTGGGACATCCATCCAGACTCTCTGGATCTAGAAGTTCACTTAGATTCCTTATCCTTTTTCAAAATTTTCTTTGATTACATACATTCTTGCATTGTACCTCTCTACAGCCTGTGAAAACCATTGATTTTCACACCCTGCTGTTAGATCTAGTGCGAACTTCTCACACCTTACCAGTGTCTAGCCTGAGAGAACCCCTAATTATTGCACTGTACCCCACTACCAGGCTACGACCTCATTTGTAAAAGTTTTGGATTAGGTCTTCCTATCTTTTTGATGCCCAGTTTTGCTTTGATCAGCTGGATTGAACTTTTGGAGCCTATATTGATCTGTTTACAGTCTGCTTGACATTCTTTGAGTTTCTTTTAGCCATCTTTTCTTTGTTTGGTTCTAAAGGATTAGTCTCTTGCTTTGAGTGTCTTTCAATACAAAGCGTGTGTTTTCTTTAGAATTGTTTAGGGAAAGATCGTATTTCTTCTGAATAGTTCGCTTTAAAAGAAAACTTTTAGTTTGGGTTTCTTTGTTTTAAAGTTCATTATTACTTTTAGTGAAATTTTTGAAACAAAAAGATTTAATTTCTTGCTTTATATTAGATTGGGGGCATCCTTGCATTTGAAGTAGCGAAATTGCATGATTCTTGGCATTTTTTGGTCTTAAATTCTGAAAAACTTTCCCCCTCATGGCCAGGGGGGGGGCATGAATCGTGCATTGGTGTACAGTACCTTTTTCTCATTTCTTGAGAATCTTGATATTAATGAGTTTAAGATTTTGGGACATTGTGCATCTAGGAATGATTAATGTTTTCTCCTTCTCGTAGCATAGCTTTCATCGAAATGAAAATATTTCATCTTCATATCTTTGCATAACTTTCGAGTCGGTCAAAACACCATATTGTCCACACCATTTTCCTTTTGAGTAACAATAGCCATAAAATAAAGCGCTTATAAAAATTGATTAGACATTTTTATCTTTTTTGGTAGAAAACCTACATTAGATTGGTTGTATGGATTTGGAGTAGGTGTGAAAGATAACTTTCCAAAGTTGCAAACAAACATGTAATCTTGAGTTAGGGAGTAGTTAAATCCACTTATTACATTTTGTCCTGGGAAGCCCTTCTAACACAAAGTTCAATCACGAGGTCACATTGAGACTGACAGAGTTACTCGCCCTTCTTTGTTGGTCTTGGTGTAGAGATTATGTGTATTATGGGGGTCGCTTGAGAGGTATACCCACAATGATGAGGGGAATCCTTTCAAGTTGATTTTGGGATAGATACCTTGCCCTTGCGCATGGATCATACTATCAACTGTTTCCCCAGGCATCACTCTAGTGATCGGCAACCTTAGTGGCCTATTTCTTTAGGGTGTTTACACAAGGTGACTGTGGAGGGCCAAGTCTTCACGGTACCTGGAATCGACGTTGGTCAAACTCACTTGGGCTCCTTGGAGGGTATACCCACGATTATGTGTGGGAGCTTGCACCAGGGTGTAAGTCCGTTAAGAAGGTCATCAACGTAACTTTTCCACTCACTCTATCTTAGCCCCTTCTTACTTTGTTCCCGCGACGTTGGATTTCATCACCAACTAGTGTGCTCATTGTGAGAAGGTTTTGTTTGTTTGTTTGCTTCCTAGATTTTTAGCATGTGTTGTTTGTTTTCCCTAGTATAATCTAGGTTGTATTTGTTTTATATGGTGAAAGTTCTTGAAATGACCAATGAAGGAACCCCTACTCTAGGGGAACCTTTTGTTTTTCCTTCTTATGGAAACATTGGTCCTCCTCACATCGCTACTTTGAGCCTTCTAGGTCTCATGATTGTATTTCCAGTGTGGTTGTTTTCCACTTAGGTAATCCCAAATGCAGTAAGTGCTTCGGTCGTAAGTACTTCCCCCCAAGAACATCAACCTCATGTTGATCCTTCAGCTTCTTCACTAGTAAGGTATTCTTCGCCTTCTTCGCTTGCAAGGTTGCCTTATGTTTCATCTCATCGAGTGAAAGTTCTGAAGCTAGTAACCCGGTGAGTAAGAAGAAGAAGAAAAGAAAGAAGAAGAAGAAGAAAATTAAGCAAGGATCCAAACTTCCAACCACTGTCAAACATGTTGGAAAACAACCAGTTACTGTTAATAGTACTGGGAGTGTTGATGATGTCAAGATCACCCAAACAACTCGTAAGCCCAAGTACCCTTGCAGGATTTGTAAGGATAGTTATCTTCTTAAGGATTGCCCTGGTCTATCCAAGGTTATAGAAGCTTGGTCTACACACCCTCGCCAACCCGTGCCATCATCCTCTAAACAACATGTCGATGACCTCCTGTCAACTAGTCAAGCTACCGTTGAGAAGAAGAAAAGTAGAGTCACATACCCATGTATGTTATGCAAAGGGAGTAATCTAACTCACCTTTTCCCTCACATGGAAGAAGCCTCAAAATTCCTGGAAGACATAACTGTTTCACAGCCTCAACTTCCATCCGCTTATCGCAAGATTACTCTTGACCCCCCTATAGTTGATGGAATGATCAATTTGGTTCCCCCATTAGTCAGTCTGGTTGATCAAGTGGTCAATCTAGTCACGTCCTTAATTGACCTAGTTGACAAAGTGGTTGATCTGAACCCATCCTCAGTCGATCCCACTCTCTCGTTAGAGAGTGAAACCCAAGCGGTCGATCTGTTTCCACCTGTCGACCCCATTCTCCCCTTGGAGAATGAAACCCAAGTGGTCAATCTGATCTCTCCATAGGTCGATCCTACTCTCTTGATAGAGAGTAAACCAGATACTACCCATGTTTTTCTCATTGATACAGAATCGACCATGCCAATGGCTATTCCTCCTTCTCCCGTGGAACCTCCTCCAAGTTATGAGGCCATCCATTTTGATTGGGGTGTGCTAACTAGACCTCATCTTCCCGCTCACATTCCTTTCCATATTACAGTACAGGTTTGTGGTCGAGACGTTCCTTAGACACTGATAGATGAAGGTGCATCTGTTAGTATTTTGTCCTCTTTTTCTTAGCAAGCTTTGGGTTGTCCTCCACTTGCGCTGGTTACGCAGAATCTGTTAGCTTTTAACAGAAGAACTAGTACACCTTTAGGGACCCTTCCTCGGTTTCCTGTAACTTTGGGAGGGAAAAATGTCTTTATTGACATCATGGTAGTCCAAGACCCCTTGTATTTTGATTTACTCCTTGGTTGAGATTATGTCTATGCCATGAAAGCTATTATGTCTACTCGTTTTCGTGTGATATCTTTCCCTCACGATGGACAGGTTGTGACTGTTGATCAACTTTCATTCATTGACTCCACCTGGATTTCCTCCCTAAATGGTTCTTATATGCAGATGGTATTGCCCCCACCACAGGTCAATTATGTGGCGTTTTTTCCCATGGCTTCAACTTCTGATGACTTAGATCCAGTAGTTGACATGCTGATCTCTTCGATAGGGTTGTCAGAGCCTGATCTCTTTACTCCTGTCGCGACCCTCGATATGGTTTCCTTCCAGAGTGTGTTTCTTCCTTCCAGCGAAGACCTCTTGGAATCCATGACCGAGTTTTTTCCCTTGACATGGTCTCCTTCTAGAGCATTGTCCTCTTAGAATCCATGATCAAGAAGACTCCGAGGATATTTTTTCCATCTCTGAGGCAACCTCGTTAAAAAATGAAATAGAGGTCTTTGAGCATGGTTTTTTGATTTCAAGCTCATTAAAAAATGAAACAGAGGTTACGAGCATAGTTCTTGTTTCTATGTTAATCTCGTTAAAAAATGAAATAGTTTTCCCCCTCTCTGTTTGAGTCAAGTCCTTCGTCTAGTATTTGAAGCTTCATTTCCTCCGCCTTTGTCGTTGGATGAAATGAAACTTGGGGGGGAAATACTTCCAGCCTCTGGACTTCATCCTGAAGTAGAGCCGCTAGTTTCTTAAGCTGGGGGCTAAGTACCAACCATCCATGTGTTATGCTTTGGGAATTCTAAGCATAGTTTTCTATGGTTCAAGCTTTTGTAAAAATGAAACCACTTACCTCAAGCATAGTTTCCTTTGGTTCAAGCTTGTGTAAAAATGAAACCATGTCCAAGCATAGTTTCCTCTGGTTCAAGCTTGTGTAAAAATGAAAACAAGTCCAAGAATAGTTTTTTTTTGTTTTAAATCTTACGTAAAAATGAAAACAATCCCGATCTTAGTCTTTGTTCTTTCTCATGCTCGTAAATACATGAGAATAAGTTACCGATCTTAGTCTTTGTTCTTTATCGTGCTCGTAAATCAATGAGAATGTAACCAAGTATACTTTTATCACTTTTTCAGACTTGTAAAGGTTATACGAAAAAGGAACCCCATGGAGTTTCCTTTAAGATCTTTTCAGACTCTCTAAACATGAAAAGATTGCCGAGTGATCTTGTTCTTTTCACGCTCGTTAAAGTATTTGAAAAAACGTTCGACAGGTGATAGTTTATCACTTTTTCGGTCTCGTTGAACTCTTTTACGAAAAAGGAACTGCGAGAGTTCTCTTTAAGTGTTTTTCAGACTCTCTAAACATGAAAACCCCGTTAGTTTTCTTTCTTTAGACTCTTTAAATAAACATAGAAAGGCCCAAATGGGACCGAACCACTCCTTCCTAGGGTTCGTTAAACATACTTCGAGGGACTCATCCAAAGGCTGAGCTTACATTTCAAGCACATGTTTTTTTTTTTAAAGTAAAAAAGGAGGACCCTTTTATATTAAATTTGCAGGTTTACACAGTCATTTGCAACGCCAGTTGTCCCACCTAAAAAGGAAACCGAGACAACTGGCTGTTAGATGCTGTAACATCCCTTCGTTACGTCTATGAATAGCGAAGCACACTAAGAAATTTACAACATCACCTAATTCATATCAATGCAAAAACACCTGACATCATAACCTAAGGGACACATGATCACAACATAAACAAACTATACAATATCATGGCTGAGCGAAATTGCAAAATATGATGCCAGACAATCTCATCGTAATACCACCAATAAACATATTTTGCCGAATATGAAACGCTTTAACAAGTCCATATATTCAACATCAATGACATTAAATTACCGAAGCAAAATCATACCTTGGCCACACGCCCGCTTCGGAGACATCCCTCGTGCTGTGCCGCTTGCCCGTTCTCCCTGCCGCTTCCGCATGCCGACCAAAGAAAGCTCACCGGTACCTCCCAGCCAAACGCTAGGGGTACTCTTCTTCCCCCTTAGCCCCCCGAGCCGCAAAGGGGCCACACAAGAA
>ML780150.1:381873-434396 GCA_009831015.1 Picea engelmannii | reverse complement strand
TTCACATTTAATATGATACAGTAATATGATTCTTTCCTATAAAGCTTGTTGTGTTTTATTGTATGATTCCTTGATCACATACATAGGTTTATATTGAGTTTATGCTATTACTATCACTTTGGTTGGTTGCATTCTTTTTTAGGTTCATCATTGTATGAGCATTGGAATGGAGCTAGGATGGCGATGGAGAGAAGAAGCGACGTTTAAATGGTATGTCACCTATCCCTTTTTAGTTAGTAAATTCAATATATAACACTTAAGGAAAGCGTCATGTTCTAGTGTGTTTTGTTCTAGATCTAGGGAGATCAATTAGTGTCCACACCTACTGATTTATCTGATAACAGAGTTGGATGAGGGAATCAAGAGCTACAAAGAAATTAATGAAAAGGGGATAAATAACTCAAGAATGGTGGAACAAAAGTATTAGTCAACAACCTTGGAATCTAAATAAACTGTAGGTACAACAAAAGTAAGAGTCCTCATATAGGATATGAAGCTATCAGGTTAAATATGTGATGGATGGGAATAAAAGGAAAAGTTAGGCTCCATATCCTTGAAGGTAGAGATCTATAGAGAGTTGCAAGCTTGATGTGGAAGAAAACAAAGAGCTTAAGAGGTGGTGTGTGACTAATATCTATGTGTTAGGCATAGGAGTTCCAGGGAAGGATTTGTTAGATATGACTTATCTACTTTTATAAAAGTACTCAGTGAAAGAAATCCACTTATCATATCAAAGTTCAAAGTGGGAACATGATGCCAATGTAGATAAATTGGAAAAGTTTCATTTAATGAAAATGGACTTCCATTGGGGAATGGTTTTAAGTGGGAAAGAATGGTCAAGTGGAACATGGTTGGAAAGTATTTAGACCAGGGAACCATAGTGCAGATGAGAAGAATGGAAGTAGACAAGGAAGCAAGGATCTGAAGGATTTCAAGAAAAACTAGCTACAACATAAATAAATAAATAAGTGAATTAAAACATAAATGCACTAGAGTGCATGAGGCATACAATGAAGTTAAAATTCATATGAATTAGTAGGCATGCTGACAAAAAATGCTTGGTGCATATGAATGTGTAATTGCACATGCTTGGATATGCATATAACATGCTCGTGAACTTAGAATGGTCTATTATTGTGAAATAATGTTTGAGTATGACTAATGATGGATTATGTATTCTGGAAAAATGATATAGCATGGTTAGGGATGTGGATGTTGTTGTCTAGGTGAGGACCCATGAGGGTGGTAGGAATGGTGATCAGAATGATGAAGGAGGAAGTTTGTGAGCTTCTATAAATATCCGTTGGTCAGATAGAAACAAGTAGGTTGATAAAAACCATAAAGGTATGCATTTAGTTTCTATTGATGCATACATGTTGAAGGGGATTGTGGTAAGAACTCCCTTAGTTAATTTTCAATATTTAAATTGATATGTAATGGATAAAGGCCTAGAGTATGTAAATGTTGTCGATACTAGAATGCATTTAGATAAAGTGTTAGTTTCATATTATGTTATGTTTGGTTATGAGATCATAACCGAGTTAATTCATGAGACATACTCCTTCTATAACAATGAATATCCATAGTGATAGTCATGTGTGAGACCATAATATAGTTGGATATGGAAGGGCTATAACACTATGTTAGTTCTCAATGGTATCTACTATATATCTGATGTTTGGACTGCAACCTCTTTTCCAACATTGAAGAGGACTTAAGGATTTTATTCTTAGTGTTGTATTTGGGTGGAAAAGGAAGGTATCCAAATGGTTAGGCAAGCAGTAGGAAGTGTGTGAATGATGTGTTGAGTCATTGGCCAGACCTTCCAATTCATCATGGTGGAATGCATGACATAGTTATGTGGTATTATGTAGTCAATGGATGGATGCATTGTGTAGTTTTGGTCATGGGTATTGGCACATTGATTGTTATTTTATTTAGTAATTAATTGTTTCATTATGAAAATCCTGTGGTGTCGAAAATGCATAATGATGGATAGATGCATTATATTTAATATGAATACTAGTTGAAGGTGATTGTATTATTGTTGGTACAATTCCAAGATCAATTTTTGGATCTATTAAAAATGTTACAAGTGATATTACAGGAATTATTGAATGCAATGGGGTGAATGCATGTATATATTATATAACATAGAAATGATTATGCTAACAACTGAAATGATGTGAGTATTGCTAACTCATGAAGTTGAAAACACTTCAGGAACTGTTAGATATTACAACAAGAAAGTTGCAGGTTAAAGAAGCTACATAATGATAAATTACAAGAAATATTTGTTGAGGGGACAGAGTGATAAAAATATTTATGGATAGAAGAAAGAAAATATTGGTTGATCATACATGTGTATGTAATGATGAGTTCATTCGAATTGATAGTTGGATTAATAGAAGAGATTGAATTGTATTTGTAAACAATTATGAGATCACTTTGTGAATTTGTTTTGAATTGTTAGCATGACAATATATATATCTTGTATGGGATATACTGGCAGTTTGTTTGGATGAATGTAAATTGAGGAAGTTGCAGGTAGAGTGGTATGATATATATAATAAATGTAAAACCATAAAGAAGGCCAATGCTTATTCCTTCAAGAACCAATTATTATGAACATAAGCACATATCTGGAAATTTTATTTTTCCTATATAAAATAATTTTGGGAATTATAATTTAATAAATTACTGACGAATTGTTTTGGTGAATGTAGTTTGAGAAAATTGCAAGTAGGATGGTATTGAATATGGCAGGGATGTAAGACTATAATGAAGACTGATATATACAACTGTAGAGCCAAAACATTATGAGAAGAAAGCTCATGCTTGTAAAAAACAAATTCATGTATAAAACATATTTGGCATTTATGATTGAAATTATTATTACAATATCTCATGATGATTGTATTTTTATAATACATATGAGATTTTGGCTATTGAAGTTGGAATATTGAGAAAAATAAAACCAAAAGGAAAACAAGCTCAATGACGAAGGCATGGAAGGAAGGAAGTCTAATGGACTTTGTTGCAGCTAGAGTTCTAGAGGCCACAACTCTGAAAAATCCTGGTTGAGTATTGGAGCCCTAAAGAGAAGTGGAACAGCCTGAGGGAATGGATGGCAGAGAAAGGGGTTTATTTCTTTGGGTTTTGCAGGGATGAGAGGGAAGGGGAGCATGTTGATTGGAACTGTTGCGAAAGATATAAATTTGAAGATCATTATAAATGGTTTTGGGTCAGAAATCCTATGTATACATGTTTAATTTTAGGCAAGAGTGCCTATGTATATCAGACTTGGTTGGAATGGCAACATGGATTAAGGCCAAATATCCTAGATTTGTAATGTTACTAACATTGGAATGGTGTTGTGCACTGAGGACAGTGCCAAAATAAGGGGAGGGGGGTGTAATATTCCAGTTTTAACCCTGATGAACTATAATGTATTATGTAATTTTGACTTAGGATGGTGAGATGGTAAAGTAAAAAAGGGGCCAGAATGCCTAGGAAATGTAATACTTCATATACATTAATAAAAATAGACCGTTGGTTGCAAGGCGAAAAAGAAAAAAAGAGATAGGGAGCTATCATTCCACGAGAGAGGGGGCTTGAGGGGATAAGTCTTTTTATTATAATTTTATTCACCCACGATTGATTTTATGGAAACAAAAGGGCTTACATGAGCTTCTTGGGAGGGAGGCCATGTGACTATTGTCTTGAAGTAATTTAAAAATCCCTTGGGGATTGTTTGGGTCATATTCGTCTTTCTTCCCCTTGTTCTACTACTTCATTTTTCCTCACTCATTCAATCTAATTCGTCTTCTCTTGGTATAAGAATGGATACAAATGGTTGCATGAGGGTGGATTTGGGTGAATTTGGGGGTCGCTCTTCCCCGGGTTCATCTTCTTCCCCTTGCTCCCTTGTTCTTCTTCCTCTTCACTCACTATTGCTAGTTCGTGTGCTCTTGGGATGAGCATGGAAACAAATGGAAGGAAGAGGAGAGACATTGTTGAATGGATTTAATATTTAACTCATCATTCCAGGAGGGAATGTATGCCCATGTGCATGAGCTTGATTGCAATTCGAATAAAATTGTGCACAACTGAGAATCCTTGGAGTTTCCAGTAGGGATATTTCCTAACCAATAGCACTGGATCCCTAAAGAGAAATGGAACAACCTAAGGGATTTCATGGAAGATAAAGGTGTTCATTTATTTGGGTTGTGCATGATGAGGGGGAAAGAGATATGTAAATTAGGATTTGTTGTGTGGTTGGGAAACCTGAGAGCTAGTTAGACAACTGTTGTGTGTTTTAGATTTAGTCAAGGACCTGTTCTTGTGGATTCATAGCCCTAGCTCAGGGGTGACCTTCTATTGAGAGTAAATGAACAACAATGTCTATAGTTGGGAGGAACTTCCTTGGTCTAAAACTAGTTGGTGAATGTTTACTTGAAATATAAGTTCTCTCTATGTGTTTTGTATATGTTTATTCCACTATGTATTTAATTATCTATAAGATATGTATTTTAATGTTCCTATTTGTTAGTTATTTGTTGTGCATGGCACATTGTTTACTGTTTTTTGTTGTAGCAGGGATCTTGATTAATGCATGTGGTTATTTCATGTTTTTTTTTCAGACTAAATGTTGTTAGAATTTGAGATTAGTTTAGAGTACCGAGTCTTGGGACTGTAGCGTGCCTCGCCTGCTGGTGGCTGGGTGTGTTGCAGCCTATTTAAGTGGCATATCCTGACCTATGGGTGGATGGGTACATTATACCACCTAACTCAATAGCCCCTTATTGGATATTATCCTAAGTAAGCCCTTGGCCATTAGGTCCTTCCAAAAATATTGGATATTATTAAGCCCCCAATTGTCTAAATATGTTGTCTAAAGTTGAAATTCATTTTCATATAACTAGATGGATAACCTCACTCTCCCTTTTACTCGACCTTTGGAATCTAAAACTAATATTCTTGTTTTTTTCCAAAGCCTCTTTGGGAACAAAATACAAGCCATTGTACAAAAATGGAATTTTCGTCAATATTGACTTGACTAGGATAAGTTCCCCTCCCTTGTATAACAATATATTAAATTGTAATTCAATTCCCATTTCTACTTTGTCTATTAACCACTTACAAGCATTGATCACATAATAAGTGGGATTCATATAGAATACCAAATATTTAAACCCTACTTGGAAGTCAATCTATTGGAAAGGAAGCAACTATATCATAATTCTAACTTGGTCATCATGGACCCCATTAAATAAAACATATGATTTCTACACATTGACCCTCATCCCAGTTGCTATATAATAGATATATAATATTTGTTCTAAGTTACTTTCATTTAATCTTGATCCATCACAAAATAATAACACATTATCAATAAAAATAAAATATGTGAAATATAAATATCTTCCCAACCTTATACATTTAAGATATCTACATCTTCTTACCTTTAGTAAAACTCTACTCTAACATCTTAAGGGTTTGTGAATATTTGAAGCTAGGCCATTTATTAGGACTACAAAAGACATTGAGTTCAAACATATCATTATCCAATTTATAAAGTGAGCTCAAAATCCATTGTGAATCAACATGACCCTAAAATACATATTTCTTTCCAATAATACTTTTATCACCTAGAAATCACTCATATAAATATACAAGTGATCACGAGAAGAATCATCAATACAAAATAACAAGGTGTTATTCCATGGAAATAATACACCACCCTCACAAGAGAAACACAAATATAGAAACTAGGTTTTTAATTCATTAATGTGACATGACAATGTGGTGTTTGCATGATATGGATGGGAATATCCTAGTGTTCCTTTGAAAGCTACAAAAATAATCCCAAAGTGAAATCTCAACCACATTCGACGTAATAAATAATAAAACTCCCATCAAGAGTACTTGAAGGATGAGGTACCATGCATCATTGAGCTCCATACATATTGAAGGATGGTACTTTAGTGGTTCCATGTCTCTTTAATGCATGGAGAACCACAATCCAAGGTGCACCATTCACACTTGGAACTAGATTTAATGGAGCTTGAAGTTTGGATATAAATAAGAGTCATGGAGAAACATTCAAATAAGAGAACACCAAGCAATGTTATTCCACCTAAATTGTAACATCCCGCTCTTGTGCACACTGAGTGGACTTATTCTTTGAGGACACTTGCGTGCAAGTGATCTGGTTCTTTATATGATTGGTTCATTTGATTATGATTATGAGATATTGTGGATTCGATCATATGTTATTTTTGTTGTATCTACATCGACGTGTGATATTGACTGGGTTCACTTGAGTGTGTAGGACTCTGGATGTTGAGGATGTCGAGGCATCGATAAAACCCCTTGGACTCCAGATCGAGTTAGGGAGTGGATTGTTAGGGTTTAAATGTTGTTGATGTGACATATGTACATATGATTAGATATTATGATGTTGATTGTTATTATTGACATGATTCGTTGATGGATGTAGGCTGATGATAGGTTTTCGAACAGACTCACATTTGGAGTAAAGGGGTCATGCATGATAACCAAGGACATTGAGGGAGAGGTGTGGTAGCAGCCCTGCCACGGCCTACTAGCACTCTCACTGTGGCGCGAACTATAGGTTAACAATTACCTAGTTCTAGAAGACCCACGATGTCGTGAGGGAAGACTATGAAAGTCGCTCATGATGATTCTAAGGGGCACACAATAAGATAGGGTCCTTATTCTTTAGAGGCCCTTAGTCTCCCACAAGATCACCTGGCGGAGTATTGACTCTAGGGGTTTGACATCTACCAAATTCAATCAAGAGGTGAGTGGCACCCTTGGAGAACATAGTGCATGTAACATACCTATCCACCCACAGGTCGGGGTATGCTACCTTCAAGCCCACCCTTGGACTTCATACTCTTACTAGTACCTTCTTTCTTTAATAAGAATGCAAAGATAAAATATTTAACGACATGCACAACAATATCCAGCAAGCATGCATAATCTAAGATTTAGTTAAATGATAATTAAAATACACAGCGGAATACATTCATACACATATAATAATATCACAACAAAGATCACTTATGTTTATAAAAAGGTGACACCAACTGGCTGCAGACCAAGGACGTTCCACCCAACTGTAGACACCCCTGCTCCAAATCTCAACAATAGTGTCACCCCCGAGCTAAGGCTATGAATCCACAAGGATGGTTCCAGAGTTTACTTGGGTTCCCAAACCAGTCAGCTCTCAAGCTCTCACATGTTTCCAAACACCCACAACAATCCAAATACCCAGATCTCTTCCACCCAGCCTGTACCACCCAAGAGAATGGACCTCCACCCTTCTAATGCAAGAGCATCATACAAAATCAAAGCACGCACCTAGCCAAAGGAACAACTGAATGCACGGATGAAAAAGGACATGTTTTTATGAAAACATTTTGAATTTTGAAATCTGAAGCATTAATATAATAGCTAGGAGAAGCGTACTTACATTTATGTCTTGGAGATATGAATAGATCTGGAGAAATTAGTCTCATCTGTCGGATGTAATAGACATTTAAGTCTATTAATGTATATTAGGTAGATTTAGTTTAATAGATTAGACAATTTAGAAAAGTAGGAGGGAAAACGGATATAGACACCCTCACCCTTGTATCATAGTAACATTAAGATGATCATTCAAAATTCATAAGTTGTTGAGATGTAGTAGAAAGCTGTAGAGAATAAACCATGTATAGGAGCACTTGAGTTAATATATGAGACTTTGACTCAAATTTCATGGTGTTATGATGCTTACTATTTACATTAGTTAAATGGTATGGTTACAGTTGTTTTGTTTCTCTATTATGCATTTATCTCAATGTTGTATTGTGTGTATGATTTC
The DNA here is from genome assembly GCA_009831015.1 of Picea engelmannii. Classification (NCBI taxonomy): domain Eukaryota; kingdom Viridiplantae; phylum Streptophyta; class Pinopsida; order Pinales; family Pinaceae; genus Picea; species Picea engelmannii. Next base: position 426,502 of record ML780150.1, on the reverse strand, counting down.
ATGTTGAATGTATGAAGTCAGAAAGAAGGGAAGAATGAGTTTCAATTGTTTCTCTCCCTGAGAATTCCTGCAAGGAGTGCAGTGAACGTCTGCAAGGTGTGCATTGATGAGGGTCTGAGTTTTATCTCAGAAAGCTCAGGAGAGATATCGTTGTTCTCATATCAGCGGAAGTGCAGGTGAGGCACAAAGTCATGCAAGGTGTGCATAGGCTGGTTGAGGCCTTAGAATTTATCAACTAAGGTGAAGTTTGAAGGACTACTATTGAAAAAAGTGCATAGGGTCGAAGACTCAGAGAACGAGAGGTTAATTGAAATTTTTCCACAAGGAGTGCGAGCAGGATTCATTTTTGGAGGCTTAAATTTGCAAGCGAGAGCTCAGGAGGGATAGTACCTTTGAAGTGTTCAAAGGGAGGTGGAGATTGAAATCATCTCACAGAAGTCAAGTTCATATGGAAGGATTCCAAGTCATTTTGTCTTGATATCCTTGAGAAGAGTGAATGGATGGAGAGAGGCCTTCATGAAAGAAGTGTCGAAGTTGCGAGAGTCATTGGATCTTGTAGAGTTGGAAGGTGGTTAGAGGTCGATGAAACCCATCACCCAGGATTAAAAGGTTAATATGATTCATTGATCTCGTTTCAACCCACGTCGTTGGATCATTTCGTGAATTTGGGGTTCGTGAGTTTTGGAGGGCAGAAAAAACTCTTGGTTTCATGAAGTCCCGAGTTGCGAGGAGCAGGGAAGGAGATCCAGACCATTGGATCCAAGTCACGGGAGAACCATTGGATCAGAACCTTCACATGGTATCATGTATCGAGGGTTTGGGGGTTGAAAGAATTTCTTTTTGACTGCGAAGTCATGAAGTGTCGAGCGTCGAGGGCTCATACAAACACATGTCACATTCATTAAGTGGGGGCCACATGGTTGACAAGTGGCACAACAACAAGCACCCAAAGAAAGGTGGAAGTGGGTGACAGGTGGAGGAAATATGTTACCTAGGAAGGAGTCAACCCATTGTTGACTTATCGCATCTTGGGGATTCACAAAGGAGAAGAACAAGGGATCAACACTCCAACTCTCGAAGTTGTGAGTTGCGAGGGGTGCTAGAGTTAGGCCCTAGATGACGATCGCTTGTAGAGGCACTAGCGAGGAAGGAGCCATACCTATATCGCATCTCGGGTATGGGAGGTTTGGATTCGAGGGTCTTTGTCTCACGAACTTGTGAGATCGCGAGTCACGAAAGGCGCTTGCGCTAAGGCCCAGTTGTGGTCACATGGAGATGTAAGGTTTGCGCCTGGTGTTAAGTTCCACAGGGCGGGTTTTCACGAAGGACCTGTGGATTGGATTCGTGAGGTTCCAATAGGTATCTGAGGGAGCTGCTTCAACTCGAGGAGAATTTAGAATGATCCTGTGCGGATCTTGGACAGAGGGTCGAGGGTCTGCATAAAAAGTGGTATCAGAGCCTAGAACGAATTCTTTCCTTTCTGTAGCAGAGAGAAGGGAGAAAATTTTACAGCCATGCCACCGAGAAGAATATTCAAGCCATTACCTGATCCAACAGTGGAAAGGGAAATGCGTGAATTACGTGCCAGACTTGATGCTATGGAGACAGCACAGTGGTGCACAGTTGACATTGGGGATATCAACGAAGCTGAAAGTGAAAATGAAGATGGAAATGAAGGAGAAGAAGTTGTAGTTGAAGATGATGCAGAAGAACGCCTATTCATGGATGTTGCAAGGATAGGTGCCAGAGGAAAAATGGGCATTCCAGTGTATGAAGGAAACTTGGATGTTGAAGAACTTCTAGAGTGGATTAGAGATCTAGAGAAATACTTCAACTATGAGGATGTCGAGGAAGATAAGAAACTAAAACATGTTGTTACCAGACTTAAAGGCCATGCAACACTATGGTGGGATGAACTGTAGACCGACAGACGCTGCAAGGGAAAGCAGAAAATCAAAATCTCGGATAGAATGGTTGCAAAAATGAAAGCCAAGTTTATACCTAGAGATTATAAAATCACTCTATTTCGGAGGATGCAGAATTTGAGAAAGAATCTGATGTGAGTGAAAGAGTACACTGAAGAATTCTATAGGATAAACATCAGAGCAGGTCATCAGGAAAGCAATGATGAAAAAGTTTCCATGTACATGAATGGTCCACGATATGAAATTCAAGATGAGATGAGCATGATGACCATTCAGACTATGGAATATGCTTATCAGATGGATCTGAAAGCTGAAGAGAAGCTGAAATAGAATCAAGGTCAAAGAGGACGAGGTAGAAGTCAAAGCAGAGGCAAGACAATTGCCTAGGATAGAACTCAAAAACCTAAAGAAGAGGGGAAGAGACCTCAACCTCAACCTGAGAGAGGAGGAAGCTCACAAGGAAGGCAATATGTTGATAGAAATGCTTTTCCTCGAGCCAGAGGAAGAGGAAGAGGTAGAGGAGGTGAAGTGAAATGATTTGTTTGTGGAAAAATCAGACATAAATCCTATGAGTGTCCAGATAAGAAGAAAGAAGGTCGTGAACCTCACATTTCCGAAGCTCAAGGTCGGTATGTTGAGGCAGAATATGCTGAGGGTAGAAGATCCTTAATGATGAAGAAATTTCTCTTAAAAACAGAGCAGGAACCAGAGAACTCGGCCCAAAGAAACAGTTTGTTTAGGACTGCTTGGAAAACTAAGGATAGTGCATGCAAGGTCATAGTGGACAGCGGTAGCACAAACAATCTCATATCTATAGAGATGGTAGAAAAGATGGAGTTGGAGACTGTTGTACATCCAATCCCATACAGAGTTTCGTGGCCACAAAAAGGACATTAGGTAAATGTCACTAAACAATGTTTAATCAAATTTAAAATAGGAGGATATAAAGATGAAATATTATGTAATGTCATTCCTATGGATGTTTGTCATCTATTGCTGGGTAGACTGTGGCAATATGACAGAAATGTGGTTCATGATGGGAGAAAGAACACGTACACCCTGGAGAAAAATGGTAGGATTCACATGTTGCTTCCAATTAAGGATAAAGAGGTGAAAACAAAAATGAGAAACACTATACTTCTCATGAGTGGGAAGGAACTTCTTGATGAGGTTAAGAAGAAGGAAGACACACAATTTATTGTGTTAAGGAAACCCAAAATTATTTTGACTAGTACGAGAATAGATGATTTACCAGAAGAAATCCAGGAATTGCTGGAAGAATTTGTTGATATAGTAGTGGACGAACTACCTTGTTCATTGCCACCTATCAGGAGTATAATCCATCATATCGATCTTATACCTAGGGCCAGTTTACCGAACAAAGAAGTGTACAAATTGACGCAGCAGGAAAATGAAGAAGTTAAGAGACAGGTCCAGGACTTAATGGATAAAGGATTGATTCGAGAAAGCTTGAGTCCATGCGCTATTCCAACAGTGATCAACCCAAAGAAATATGGAGGCTGGAGAATGTGTAAAGACTCAAGGGAAATCAATAAGATTACCATCATATATAGATTTCCATTGCCAAGGATGGACGACTTGATGGATTGCTTGAGTGGAGCAAAGTTTTTTTCAAAGATTGATTTGAAAAGAAGATATCATTAGATTAGAATGAGATAAGGTGATGAATGGAAGATAGCATTCAAGAAGAATGAAGGGCTATATGAATGGCTTGTCATTCCATTTGCCTTAACGAATGCACCCAGTACTTTCATGAGATTGATGAACGAAGTCCTGAAGGATTTCACTGGGAAATTCGTCATTATATATCTTGATGATATATTAATTTTCAACAAAACTGAAGCAGATCATTCAAAGCATTTAGCTGCAGTAATGAGAAGATTACAGCAAGAGAAATTGTTGATCAATATGAAGAAATCGTCATTTATGAGGACAAAAATCATTTATTTGGGTTTGTTATCTCTACAAATGAACTGAAAATAAATCCAGAAAAGATAGAGGCGATTAAGGATTGGCCATCGCCAAAGAGTGCATTTGAAGTATGAAGCTTCCATGGTTTGGCTAGCTTCTACAGGAAATTCATCCAAAACTTCAGTGGAATTAGTGCACCAATGATGGATACGGTGAAGAAAAGACATAAATCTTTCCATTGGACAGAGGAAGCAGAGAAGAGCTTCAATCTGCTGAAGAAGAAGATCACTGAGCAACCAATTCTGGTTTTTCCAAATTTCAGCAATACATTCCAGGTCAGGTGTGACGCAAGTGGATGCAATTGGAGCGGTCTTAAGACAAGACGATAGGCCGATTGTGTACTTCAGTGAAAAACTAAATGAAACAAAGATTAAGTACTCCACATATGACAAAGAATTCTATGTAGTCATAGAAGCGTCGAAGAAATGGAGACACTATTTGGTTCCCAAGGAGTTTGTTTTGTACAACGATAATCACACTCTACAATTCGTGACTCGACATGAGAAGTTGAACCAAAAGCATGCTAAATGGGTTGAATTCATGCAAAATTTTACTTTTGTGATTAAGCAGATTTCTGGAACTAATATCAAAGTTGTTGATGCTTTGAGCAGGAAATGTTTACTTATGCAAGAATTCAGAGTCAAGACTTTGGGTTTTGATAACCTTAAGGAAATGTATAGGGATGATCCAGATTTTAAGGAGGCATATGAGGCATATGAGAATCCAATTCTCAGAGACAAAAACCAATGGACTGAATACATGATCCAGGATGGATTATTATTCATAGGCAATCAACTATGTATTCTGAGATGCTCCATGAGGGAGAATTTGCTAAATAAAAAACACAGTGGGGGATTGGTCGAACATTTTGGTCATGACAAGACGTTCTCAAAGTTGAATAACTCATATTTTTGGACAGGGATGAGGACAGATGTCAAGAAATTTCTGGACAGGTGAAGAATTTGTCAGTACGCAAAAGGAAAAAGGAAGAACATAGGGTTATACGAACCATTACCCATACCTGAAAGGACATGGTACGCAGTGAGCATGGATTTTATATTGGGACTTCCAAGGACACAAAGAGGATGTGATTCGATCTTTTTGGTAGTTGAAATATTTTCAAAGATGGCACATTTCATACCATGTCAGAAAACCAATGACACAACTCATATCGTGAACCTGTTTTTCAAGGAAGTCGTCAGACTTCACGGCTTGCCAAGGAGTATCGTTTCTGATCAAGATACCAAGTTCATGGGACATTTATGGAGGACCTTATGGAAGAAGATGGGGACAAACTTGTATTTTATCTCAACATATCATCCTCATATGGATGGACAAACAAAGGTTGTAAATAGGAGCTTGGGAGATTTGTTGAAGAGATTAGCGACTGAACACCATAGTCAATGGGATCCCATTCTGCCACAGGTGGAATTCACTTATAATGATTCACTCAATAGAAGAACAAGGCAAAGTCCATTCCATATTGTATATGGAATGCATCCAAGGGGAGTTTATGAATTAAAAGATGCAGAACAAGACAAATTCAAGAGTGCTTGTGTGGAGGACTTTGCAGAAGGAATGAAGGAGCTTCACAGTCAAATTAAGGAGTGATTGCACAGTTCAAGTCAAGAATACAAGTGGAGAGAAGATCAACACAGGCGAGAAATTCAATTTGAAGTTGGTGATCTGATTCTTGCACATTTGAGGAAGGAGAGGTTCCCAAGGGGAACATATAACAAACTGAAGATGAAAAAGATTGGAACATGCAAAGTTATAAGGAAATTTGGGGCAAACGCATATGAGATTGAATTACCCGATGGGGTCGAAATCTTACCGTTATTCAATGTCACGGATTTGTACCCATATAGAACTGGAGAAGCAGGAGCAGAAGATGAGCAGGAAGAAGTCCAATGGACAAAACAAATGCCTGTACCTGAAAATCCATAGATGGAAGGCATAATTGACAAGAGGATTAGCAGAAATACTAGGAGAAAGGAGTATTTTGAATACTTGGTCAAGTGGAAAGGACATCCAGTTGAAGATGCCAGTTGGGAGTATGTAGCAACAATTCAAAAGCATGGATAGACTGTGCAAGAGCTCATGAATAGGAGTTCATGAAAATTTTCAAGCAAGGGAGTATGATGCAGGAGCAACGTATAAAGCCAAATCACACGCCTAGCTAGAGGAACAACTGAACGCATGGATGAAAAAGGACACGTTTTTATGAAAACGTTTTGAATTTTGAAATATGAAGCATTAATGTAATAGCTAGGAGAAGTGTACTTACATTTATGTCTTGGAGATATGAAAAGATCTGGAGAGATTACTCTTATTTTTTAGATGTAATAGGCATTTAAGTTTGTTAATGTAAAGTAGGTAGATTTAATTTAATAGATTAGATAGTTTAGAAGCGTAGGAGGGAAAACAGATATAGACACCCTCACCCTTGTATCATAGTAACATTAAGATGATCATTCAGAATTCATAAGCTATTGAGCTGTAGCAGAGAGCTGTAGAGAAGAACCCATGTATAGGAGCACTTGAGTTAATATATGGGACTTTGACTCAAATTTCATGGTGTTATGATGCTTATTGTTTACATTAGTTAAATGGTATTGTTACAGTTGTTTTGTTTCTCTGTTATGCATTTATCTCAATGCTATATTGTGTGTATGATTTCATGTTGAATGTATGAAGTCAGAAAGAAAGGAAGAATGAGGTTAAATTGTTTCTCTCCTTGAGAATTCCTATAAGGAGTGCAGTGAACATCCGCAAGGTGTGCGTTGACGAGGGTCTGGGTTTTATCTCAGAAAGCTTGGGAGAGATATCGTTGTTCTCATATCAACAGAAGTGCAGGTGAGGCACAGAGCCGTGCAAGGTGTGCGCAGGCTAGTTGAGGCCTTAGAATTTATCAACTAAGCTGAAGGTTGAAGGACTACTGTTGCAAAAAGTGCACAACGTCGAAGACTCAGATAACGAGAGGTTAATTGAAAGTTTGTCGCAAGGAGTGAAAGAAGGATTCCTTTTTGGAGGCTTGAATTTGCAAGTGAGAGCTTAGGAGGGATAGTACCTTTTAAGTGTTCAAAGGGAGGTGGAGATTGAAATCATCTCGCAGAAGTCAAGTTCAGGTGGAAGGATGCCAAGTCATTTTGGCCCGAGATCCTTGAGATGAGTGAATGGACGATGAGAGGCCTTCATGAAAGAAGTGCCAAAGTTGTGAGAATCATTGGATCTTGCAGAGTTGCAAGGTGGTTAGAGGCCGGTGAAACCCATCACCCAGGATTCGAAGTTCAATATGAGCCACTAATCTCATTTCAACCCACGTCGTTGGATCATTTCACGAATTCGGGGTTCGTGAGTTTTGGATGGAAGACCAAATTCTTTGTTTCATGAAGTCCTGAGTTGCGAGGAGCAAGGAAGGAGATCCAGACTATTGGATCCAAGTCACAGGAGAACCGTTGGATCATAACCTTCGTGGGGTATCACGTATCAGGGGTTCAAGGGTTGAAATAATTTCTTTTTGACTGCGAAGTCATGAAGTGCCGAGCACCGAGGGATCATACAAACACATGGCACATTCGTTAAGTGCGAGCCAGGTGGTTGACAGGTGGCGTAAAAACAAGCACCCAGAGAAAGGCGGAAGTGGGTGACAGGTGGAGGACACAAGTCGCTTGGGAAGGAGTCAACGCATTGTTGACATATCGCCTCTTGGGGATTCTCAAAGGATAAGCATGAGGGCTCAACACTCGAACTCATGAAGTTGCAAGTTGCGAGGGGTGCTAGAGTTAGGCCCTAGTCGGCGGTCTCTTGTAGAGGCACTAGTGAGGAAGGAGCCATACCCGTATCACATCTTGGGTATCAGAAGTTTGGAGTCGAGGGTCTTCAACTCACGAACTCGTGATATCGGAAGTCACAAAAGCGGCTTGCACTAAGGCCTAGTCGTGGTCACATAGAGATGTAAGGCTCGCACCTGGTGTTAATTTGCGCAGGGTAGGTTTTCACGAAGAACCTTTGGATCAGATTCATGAGGTTCCAATAGGGATCTAAGGGAACCGCTTCAACATGAGGAGAATTTAGAACGATCCTGTGCAGATCTCAGACAGAGGGTCGAGGGTCTACGCCACCTTCTCTACCATGTAGTCCCTCAGGAAGTTCTTCTCCTTTTTCTAGGGACTCTAGCACAAATGGTCCAGAAATCTCAATGTTGGAACTCTCAGGACTCGTAGTTGTGAGAAAAACAGAGCACATGCAAATGCATCTCAGACATGCAGGCCCCAAGTCATGGTTAGATATCACCAGTGACCACTACAACCAACTATCCCATGACTAATATTCAGTAGTTACTTTCCCTTTACCAAGCCAAGACACGGATGAGGATGGATCAATGAATGGGTGAGTGAGTGCATTAAAGTGCATGAGGGAAATGAATGAATGTACAGGAAAATCAATGAACAAGCCATCAGTCAAACCCCCCCATTAGAGAAGAGGTGGGTTTAAGTAACTTTGTGGGGAATCAAGAACCTCCTGTCCTTCCACAAGAAGCTCACGTAATTTATCCCCTCCCTTAAGCAAAAAGGGTAATTAAAATAGGAATAAACACTTATCCCCTTAAGCCCCCTCTCTTGTGGAATCATAGCCCCCTATAAATCTAGTCCTTTTCTGTCTAGCAACCAACCATGTATTTATTATTAATAATGATAGAAAACATTACATTTCTTGGGCACACTAGAATGTTAATAATTGTTTGGGTACCCTAGCCTCTCAACATTGTAACAATACATTATTTAAAATGGGGGTCCAAAACCTGGGGTGTTACATCCCCTCCTCCTTATTTTGGCATTGTCCTCAATGCATATACAAAATAGAGATCAAAATATGAAATTTATTCAAAAAGATGTCGGTACTCTACCTGCATGGCATCTTCATGCTCCCAGGTAGCATCTTCAGGACCGTAGCAGGTCCATTGAGATTTTACCAACTCTATAACTCGATTCTGGAGCATTTTGACTTTTCTGTCCAATACCCGCACTGGCTGAACCTGAAAATCTCTCTCTATCTCTACCTGAATTACATGCCAATCAATAACATGGTTAGGGTCATGTACATATTTCTTTAGTAAAGATACATGAAACACATTATGCACATTCATGGAAGAAGGCAATGCAATCATGTATGCCACTAGCCCTATTTTGTCCAATATTTCAAATGGACCACAAAATCTGGCTACCAGCTTTGTACAACTACCCAATTTCAAAGAGATTTTCTTGGGCTTCACTTTCAAAATTACATGCTCCCCTACTTTAAATTCTCTAGATGTCATGTTATTGTCTGCGTAAACTTTGTATCTATCCTGAGCTGCCTTTAAATTCTGCATGATCTTAACCACCCGGTCTTCCATGTCCTTGAACAACTTTGGCCCAAGTACCACTCTATCTGTTGGGTTGTTTGATCTTATTGGAGTATCGCATTTCCTACCATACAAGGATTCAAATGGGCTCATTCTTAATGAATCTTGATACCCATTATTATATGAAAACTCAACCAAGTGTAAGTAATATTCCCACTTAGATGGCTTATCCATCACATACATTCTCAGCATATCTTCAATTATTCGATTGGCTCTCTCTGTTTTCCCATCTTTCTTGGGATGATATGTTGTGATAAATTTTAGATTTGTGCCAAATAATTTAGCCTTTGTTAATTTTTGAACCACGACCATGATTGAATCATGTTACTTACTTGTTTTGGGTAATCTTGTGATTAAATCCATGGTGATCACTTCACATTTCTTCTATGGGATTGGAAATGGCTGCAGCAAACCCGCTGGGTGCCTATGCTCAGACTTCACTTTCTGACATTCCATACATCGATCAATGTAATCAACAAAATCCTTCTTCATTCTCAGCCAAAAGAACTGGCTTCTTACTGGTGTAATTGTTTTTTGGTAACCATGATGTACATCATAAGGAACATCGTGCATTTCCTTCAGTACCAAATTCCTTAGTTCTCTGGATCTAGGAACATAGATTATATTTTTATGCATGAGTAATATGTCTTCCCTTATCTCATACTCCTTTATTTTCTATTGTACATTTCCTTGCTGTAAGTTTTTCTTTACCTGTAGGTAATGTTGATCTATATCAAGACCATATAAAATTATTCTCTTCAATTCTAACTGATGCATACTGATAGCAGTAGCATGCATGAGATTCACTATTATATTAAGAACATCAACAAATTTATTCTCCTTTCCTTTTATATGCTTGATATTGAAGTCATATTGACTTAAAAATTCCAACCATATTGTTTGCCTGGAATTCAAGGTTGGTTGTTCAAAAATATACTTCAGGCCAATGTGGTCTATCCTTAATTTGAATTTCTTCCCCATGAGATAATTCCTCCACATCCTCAAGGCATGAACAATGGCAGGAAGTTCCAAGTCATGCATGGCATAGTTACTCTCATGTTCCTTAAGCTTTCTGAACTCATATCCAATGACATGTCCATTTTGCGTGAGGACTCCCCCAAGTCCTTCCTTACATGTGTCTATACATACCACAAAAATTTCATTTGGGTCAACAATATTTAACATAGGTGCACTAGTAATTAATTCCTTCAACAAATTAAAATTATTTTCACACTTGAGTGTGCATTCAAATTTAGTTCCCTTATGTTGCAAAGAAGTGATGGGATGAGCAATCTTAGAGAACCCTACTATGAAACTTTTGTAGTATCCATCTAATCCCAGAAAATATATGGCATCTGACACATTTGTCGGTGTTGGCCATCGTCTAATGGATTTGATCTTCTTTGGATCTACTTCTATGCCTTGCTCTGAAATAGTGTGTCCCAAGTAATGGATCTGCTTTTGATAAAAAAAAACACTTACTCAACTTGCATACAACTGATGTTCTCTCAGTACTTGCAACACTAGTATTAAGTGATGTTCATGCTCCTCTTCAGACTTAGAATAGATAATTATGTCATACAGGAATACTATGACAAACTTATCCAAATAATTTATGAATATGTCATTCATTAAGAACATGAAGATAACTCATGCATTGGTCAGTCCAAATGGCACCACTACAAATTTATAATGCCCATACCTGGTCCTAAAGGTTGTCTTATGAATGGCTTCTTCCTTGATTCTTACCTGATGGTATCCTTCCCTCAGGTCAATCTTTGAAAATATATTTGCTCCTCTTAGCTAATCAAAGAGGTCATTGATTCAGGGTAGAGGATACTTGTTCTTTATAGTGTACTTGTTCAGCTATGGGAAGTCAATACACAACCTCAAGGTTCCATCCTTATTTTTGACAAAAAGTATTGGTGCTCCCCAAGGTGAAACACTTGGACGTACGTACCCTTTCCTCAACAATTCCTCCAACTTCATTTGTAATTATTTTAACTCTGGTGTTCTCAATTCATCCAACTGCATTTGTAATTCTTTTAACACTAGGGAAGCTCCTAGCACTAAATCAATTGAGAAATCCATCTCCCTTCTTGGTGGAAATTAGGGTATTTCTTGGAATACATATTCAAATTCCCGTAGTACCGATAAATATTTAAGTCTTGGCCCTTTTGATTTATCTAGCTCTTCCACTTGAGTTGCATACAATTGACATCCTTTCCTAACATATCTTTTTAGTTGTAAGGCTGAAATCTCCCTTATAGAGATGGGTCTTGGAACTCCTTTCACAATGCTCCTTTTTCCATTTCCATCAAGACATGTAAATGTCTTGTTATGAAAATATAGGACAACATGATGCTTGTACAACCAATCCATTCCAATCAAAATATCATAAGACCCCAATGGTATGATATTTAGATCAATACTAGTATTCTAGCCATTAAGACTGATCGAACGACTTCTGACCATGTCATGGATTATTCTTTTGGTTCCAGTGGCTAACTAAACCAAACTTTCTTTTCCAAGTTTACTTTTATCCAAATGTAATCTATCCACTATCTTAGGATCAATGTAATAATGAATTGCTCCTGAATTAATCAAAATATCAACAAGTTGATTTATGATCTTACCTTCCACCTCTATCATATTGGACTGGTACTCTTCTTGTCGATCATTTAAAGATGCATAGATTCTTCCCATATATTCGACTATTGTAGCTTCTTGGATGTTGTGCACAGTCTTCACTTTTTCCTTTCTGTGTGGGCAATCCTTGTACAGGTGATCTTCCTTGCATCCCCGACATTTGATCTTCCTTCCTTCCAGGATTTCTGCAGAGATTCTCTTCCCTGGCCTTACTCATACATGTATTTAGCCTTCCTGGTGGCTTCAGTCAAGGTCTTGGGCTCATCATACTTGATCTTTTCCTTATAAAAGGCTAGCATCCCACTTAGAAATATTTGTATTTTCACTTTCTCACCACCAATGAACCTGGCATACTTTAACAATCCCAAGAAATTCTTCACGTACTCTTCCATAGTCATGCTTCCCAAACTAAGTTCAAAGAACTCCTACATTTTCCTATCATATAAATGATCTGATAGGTACTCCTTCTAGAAGTACTTCTTGAACTGCTTCCAAGTGATCCTACTCTCATTAATTTGCTCCACTTGCTTCAGTTGGTCCCACCACATTACATATTTCCCGTGTAAATGGTAGGTGGCAATCCTAGCTTCCAAATTTGATGAATAGTTATGCAACTGAAAATATATCCCGAGCCCAAGAAACCATGCTTCAACATCATATTCCCTTTCTCTTTCACCCTCAAAGGAATGTGGCTTGAGCTTCCTCAGCTCTCCTTGAAACTATCTACCTCTTTTTTTCTTCTTTGGCACCTGATGGGAGACACCTCTGTACTGCTTACAGGATCATCCAATACATAAAAAGTTATTTCTAAGTAAGGAGGTGAGTGGTGTCCATGAACTCTGCTAGCACTTCTAGAATAACTAGATCTTCCATGATCATCTCTTATTTCATGGTACCTGCCTTCTTCCTCTTGTATTGAGTTTGATCCCTTCTTCATTTGTCTCTGCAACTGATTTAAGCTCTACATCACTCAATCATTTATCTGAATTTTATCTCTCATAAGTCTCTCATTGTCTTCTTTGTAGCTCTGTACTTCCATCCTCAATCTTCTTACCATTTCTATTAATGTTTCCTTTTCTCCTTTTCCCTTGCGTCCATTGGACTCTGTCTCTGCATTATCAACTCTGGTATTCTCTCCTTCAACCTCCTTATCATGACTGGAGGCTCCCTCGCCTTCTTCCATTTCCTCAATATGCATCTTGAGTTGATGTGTTTAAACCCCTTAATTATGCAAAATGTGCAAGTGACCATTTTGTTAGAATTATGAATATGATAAACAAAATTGCCAAACCATTCTACATGTCTCTTTTTTTCTATTCATGGAGATCATATCCCCATTCTCCAAAAATAACAGTGTCCTGTTATCTTTGGCTGACACAAAATTTCATCCTTTGCAAGAGCTTCCTTCAAACCACATTCCCAAGTGACCACGACTAGAAACCATGGCTAAATCCTTACTTAGAACTTTTCTATCTCGAAGACCAACAATTTTTCCCTTACACCTCCTTCCCTCAGCTCTCAATATGCATATGACCATGGCTATGACCCTGTTCTTAGCTGAAAAAGCACTTGTCCAGAGCTTCGGGACTTTGGAAATTTCAGCCACGACTGGATCAATGATCCTCGTTCTCTTTCACGGTCAACGATCGAGATCCACTTCAGGACTCCACGCTTCGAAAGTCTCAAATTTCCTCACTTGCCTCCTCCCAGAATGATTTTACCCAGAGTTGATGATCTACTAATGGGTGTCCTCCTACAGATCAACGATTGTGAATCGCTTCGGCTCTTCGGGCTTCGAAAGTTTCAAACTTTGCTCCTGCACATTCTCCCAAAGTTATTTTACTCGATGTCAACGATCCTTCGACATGTGTCTTCTAGAATCAATGGTCGATATGTACTTTGGCCTTCAGGCCTTCGAGATTTTTCGACACAACGCAACCTATCACATCCTTCCCCACTAGAGTTCCCAGTCTCTAGACTACACGATATGTCGCCACGTGGAGAAATACTAGAAGTGGACACGTGGCCCAATCGGGTGGGTGACACATGTCACATTCTAACTGACATTTCAATACTCCATATGCTTAAAACTTACTGACATGTAGCACACATCCCATGTGTCCACGTCATCCCAGGTGGCGTCCACAAGCCACGTCACTTCGGGAATTCTAACATCCACATCACCTCTAGGTGATGTCATCGTGCCCCATCACTTCAGCTCTTCGAGCTTCGAGACTTCGGGAGTTTCCATACTGGAACAAATCCAATTCCCCCTATAACATCCCCAAAAATAAATTACTTTTAAGTCTGAAATTGCTTAGGAAATTATTTCCATTTTTGGTAAATTCTAAATTGGAAAATTATTGTCATTTATGGAAATTTTGAATTTTGAATTTAGTTAATTGTAATTGATGATTATGACTGTTGGGCAGAGATTTGATTTGACCCAAATAACTATTTGACTATGAAACTTGTATGAAAACAAATATTTTATATTTATTGTTGATGGACAAATGGAACAACCATGTTAAAATTAGCTGACCATGACTCCATGAGAGGGGAACATGTTGGAACTACCTCAGGGCTAAATGTGACAAGTGGAAAATCAAGAATTTGGCCATTGGTAGCCCCTGAAATTCATGGATTTGGAAAGCTGTGAAAATTCCCAAGGGGAAATATACGTAGGCACAATTTCTTTTGATATATAGCATATTCGAGGAGGCAACATGCTACCTAGTATGCTGGGGGAGAGAAATGATCTCTTGCTATTATGAACACTACTTGTTGAGTGTGAGGCAAGGAGAAGTTGCTGAAACTGAAGGACTGTTGCTGAGGAGGAGTTCTAATTTCTCCCTCATGGATTCATGGTCATGCTAGGGGGTGACCAGGACAAGTAAATTGGTTGTTTTGTTCTAAGGTTGGGAGGAACTTTGTTATTTCATTTGTTGTTCGAAAATTGTTCAGATATGTCTATCTATTCCTTCTCTGGTTAAATATTATTGAATTATTGGTTGTTAGATGCATCTGTGTTAAATAGGATATGATTTCGAATACTGTGCTAGAAAATCCCTACCAGATAGGTGATTCATTTACATCTAGATATTTAATTTGAATGTAAACTATAGACTGTGCAAACTCTAAAGGAGATTTCGNGAGATATATATATATATATATATATATATATATATATATATATATATATATATATATATATATATATATATGTATGTATTCATATCTATGTAGGACATCCTTTTAATTATGGATGAATCATCCTATTGATTTATTATTGTTGGCATGAAGTAAATATAGTATAACTTTTATAGTTTTACTATATCTCATTAGTAAGAAAATTATGGAAATAAACTTGAGAGATTAGAGTTATACATACGTATTTTATTATAGACAAAATACACAGGTATAAATAAAGGTCTATGGTGATTAGACTATTTTAATGTAAATGAAAACAAATAGGTCAAATAGTCACAAGACGAAGTTTTGAAATGAAAATGAATAGTTCAGAGAGTCACAAAGGAAGTTCTGGAAATTAAATATACAATAGTAAACTAAAGGAAGTGAAGAGTATACACCCTCAAACCATATAATTTCAATACACATAGACCTACTGCAGTAATAATTGAAAAAGGAAAAGCTATAGGAATAAACAAAGGAATCATTTAAATTTCTCTATAAAATCCAAAGTAAACCTGGAAAGGGTACAAGACAGAATTACTGTTCATCGATATGTGTTGCTATTCATTCCAGAAATATTGGTATAACAAATCTATTATTCTGAAAGAAGGGACTCTTCAAGTTTCCATCTAAGTCGACTATACAATTATGAACAATAGTATAGTCTTTCTCATATCACCTTGTTACACAGTAACAGGGTTTTAGTCCCTATGTATTCCTTTAAACTGAAGATACAAAGATAGTGAATCGACAATCTTTATGAACCTGATTAATCTCACCCTTGATGATTGTATTTTATATCAGAATCGTTTCATTTCTTAGAAATCTAGGGAATTCTCTTAAGAGTGGTAACATGGAACCTGAGTACCTTTCTTGGAAAAGGCATGGTTCTGTTCCATCGCAGTGACCTCATAAGCCTGCAAGAAATATGAGACAATCTTTTCTTAGTGTCAAATAGAAACCAACCTCACTTGAACTTTTAAAGGTAAAATCTTATAAGACAATGAAGGTATCATTTTACAGAGTAATAATTATCTTGAATTGTCACAGGAATGCTCCAAGTCATAGTTGTGATCTATCAACACGCCGAAAGGGGAGGAGTGAGCATGAATGGCCTGATGGGTACTGTTGCAACAAGACAAGGTCCCATCATTAGAATGGCTACCATTTTTTATTAAAACAAAACCTTTCAGGAATTTAAACAAATAAACAACAATAACATTATAAATCCGAACTGCAAGGGTCGTGTGGTATGTGTAGACCAAATGCATGAATCAAGTCAGGGTATCAATTTAAATAATTCTTTCCGAAAATAATGCATTGCCCAAAATATAAATATAGAGTTTAAATTATATGCCGAATATGTTTATCATAGTCTAAACATAAATTGATTATCTATGCCAAAGGGAATGCATTGCTCGAAGATTAAACACATAGTTAATATTTTTGTCGAATATAAGACTTCAAATGTTAGCTTCCACACACAGATAATGCTATTATCAGAACAAAATATGTAACCCTAATTTTAATCATAGAATCAAATAATAGCCTGGTACAGGGTGCTTCTTAACGTATCATTAGGTACATAGAATTCCCATTGATATATATATATATACCGAATGGGAAATACAAACATATTTTAAAAAGAAAACTTTAATCATAAGAGTCATCTAGTGGTTTGACAGAGCCTACAGAATGGTGAACTCCCAAGTAAAATACCCAGTCTAACAGTACCCAACAGAAGCAAGGAAAATGTTATAAACTCTTATCGAAAGGAAATTTGATGTCATTCGAACAGAGTATAGAATGCGACACACCATGTGTTCTTTACCCCTAAACCAACCTTCTGGACTAAAAAATCCCATGTGGTCTCATAGAGACCCAATACCAAGTCACAAAGCATAAAAACAAAAGAAACCCTATGATTAAATTTCATATGCATTAATCCTGAAAAATGCCTATGCAAGAATCGTTGAATTCAGATACCAGAAGGCAGAGCACCGAGAATTTTTTCAGAAGGGTTTTAAAACAAATCAATGGAGAAGTATCCTTACTCGGTTTAAGGAGGGAGACCTATTAGAATTCCAGTTATCTGTTCTTATTTTCTCCAGGATGAATCTTATCCACGTTGTATACACCAGATCGACTCTTCACAGTCATCCAGGAAAGGTTACGCAGAGTGACAAAGACGAAGGAGAGAATAAACCTAACTAAACCCTTTCGGAAGATAAGAAAGGGAACAATTAATGAACCTGTATCATGCCATGTGATGATTTTGAGGTGGCCTACTCTGCAATGGAAACGAAGGCCAGGTGACATGCCTTAGAAGGGATCGTGCAAAGACCTCCATTAAGTAACTGGATGAAGGATTCAATGTGAAATTTACAGTCCCACCTCTGTTTTGTGTGCTGAGTTAATGCGAAGGAGGGAGAGGTTTCAGAACCTTACATTGTAACTAATGAAGTTAAGCCCTCTTTTTAGTTAGAGTGTAATGATCGATCGAATTATCGTTACACAACTCGTAAGGAAGGATGTTACCCTTAGACTTCGATGATATATGACCAACTCATTTAACATTAAAGTGGACCAAGATATAAACTCGTTCGATCTTCCTTTGTTGGCCAAACCAAAACTAAAAATCCAAAATTGACATCTACTTTAATATTGTGTCTTGTGTCACGAGAAAGATATGCAGGTTGGGATTCCTTTACTACATGTGACATGGTATATTTTCTTTACACATTAATACTATCCAGAAAGGAAACGTGAAGGTTGTCAAGATCTTGGAAAGTTACCCAAATGAAATACTCATACCCTAGAAATATAATTTATGAAAGGCTTTAATAGTATTAAGCATGATACATTTAAATGTATGTAAACACACATATAAAGAGAGTTAATAATTAGGATATTATATATACATAGATGGAGATGTACCTATATATATATAGTAGAATGTATGTTGCAAGGAGTAAGGATTTGTTTTGGGATATTGCTAACACTTCTCATTGATGATAGAAATATCAAGGAATTCGAAAGGGCTAGGATTGATAAGCTTACCCCTAGATATACATATGAATACTATGTAACATGAGTAACTTCATGAATTATAAACAAGGTAGGAAACATAATCCAGGGAGAGTTGAATAAAGATCAGGTCTGCACTTTGAACTTATCCTTACATCCTTTAAATCTATTATTTGTAAAGAAAGAGAATTAACGTCCATAATATTTTATTTTTTTTATTTTGGTAATTTTGGGGATCATTACATATGGTATCAAAGCAAAGGTTACAACACTTGGACCTTGAGCAGGGCCAAAATATTTACTTAGCAAATATTTTCCTGTTTATGTAAAACTAACAAAACAATTACTGTTACAAATATAAAACACTTTATTCTATTGTAATCATGGCAACCCAGGATGAAGCAGAAATCAGACTCGAGGAGAACCCTAAACAAAGGCCTCCGGAATATCATAGGTAGAACAATGACGAAAGTTCACCTACCGAAGTTCTAGAAAGTATGAGAAATCTCATTGTTGATCTCCAAGTTTTCAAAGAAGAGAATGAGAAACTGAAAAAGGCACAGTAGGAACAACAGGAAATAAATGAAGTCCTTCTATGAAGTATAGTGACAAAGAAAAGACCAAAGGGAGATAACCAGGAAGAAGAGGTCAGTAAAAGGGCCTCCAAGAATTCTGGTCCTGAAGTAGAAAAAGGGGAAAGCTTGTCTAAAGGTACACCTTCAGCTGAAGATAAAACAAAAACAGGAAGAAAAAGGAAACAAGTAGATCACCTTGAGGGAGAGTTTAAGAAAATCAAACCATCTACCTTTGACGGGGAATCCAGAACAGAGGAGGAAGCTGAAGCATTGTTATTGGACATCAAGAATTATTTCCAGATATACAACTAATCCAACAATATGAAGGTCAGAATGGCCATCTATAATATGAAAGGGAAGGGTAGCATATGGTGGCAAGACCTGAAGTTGGCCAAAGGCCTAAAAGAAAAACAGATGGAATGGTCAGATTTTAAGAAATACTTTAAGAAACAATACCTATCTGAAATTTACTATGAAAGAAAAACCAAATAATTTTATGAGCTACGACTCGATCAAATGGCTATGGATGATCTGATAAACAAATTTCTGGAATTACTAAATTTCGTGCCTTATATCCAGGAGGACAAAGTGAAAATTGAGCGGTTCCTAAGATATTTACCATAGTCCTATAAGGACAAAATCAAGTTTGATAATCCCAAGTCCTTGAGCGAAGTTTTTCAGGAAAGACTGAATGTGTTACGATCAATACAAACATCGGTCAAAATTTCCCAAAGCTTGGAAAGACAAGAATCAAGACCAAATGAACCAGCGGAAGAAGGGATATCAGCCAACTCCTTATCAGAACGCAACAAATATTTTTTCATGGAAAAATTTTCACTTCAACAATCAGAACACCCAAGGAGGCGGTAAACCAGTAAATCTGAGAACAAAGAAGTTTGGGGACAACCCCCGTGAAATGTTAAAATGTTGGGAATGTGGAGAACCTCACCTAAGGAGGAACTATCCATGTTTGACTTAAGCAACCAGAACTATGGTTCACAATCTACAAGAAGCCTCTACAGTGGGGGATGTAGGAAGAATCTTACATCAGATCAATGCAGCCATGGATGGCTGAAAAACTGACCACCAGTCCTCTGTGGTGGAAATTGAAGGTAAAATTAATAACACTCATATTTATGTTTTAATTGATCCTAGAGCTATGTTGAGCTATATCGCTCCTGGTATAGTGGATTCAAATAAAATTAATAAAACAAGACATGCAAAATCTTGGCTAGTACAACTAGCAACATGAACGAAAAGAAACATAGTCGATTTTATTTCTAATTGTGAGTTCAGTTTAGGTGGTCAAAACACAAAGACAAATCTGAACATTCTACCGTTAGGGTCTTATGAAGTAATTATAGGAATGGATTGGTTAGAAAGGAATAAAGCAGTGTTAGATTGTTATGAAAAGTCACTCAAGTATAAAGATGAAAATGACATTGTTAGGACAGTTCAAGGTATACAAAAACCAATCTTAGCTATATAGATTTCAACAATGCAATTTAAGAAATGCATGAGAAAGGGTTGTCAGATTTATGCCATCCAAATAAAAAATCTGTTGGAAAAAGAAAATAAACCTAGCTTGGAGGATTTTGTCGTCTTCCATGATTTTAGAGATGTGTTTGTTTATGAGATACCTGAGTTACCCCCAAGAAGGGAGATAGACTTTTCTATCGACCTACTACCTGGTTCAATGCCTATATCTAAAGCACCCTACCAGATGATCTTACCGGAATTAACAGAATTAAAAATTCAATTACAAGAATTATTGTTCAAAGAATATATCAGACCGAGTGTTTCACCATGGGGAGCACTAGTTCTCTTTGTGAAAAAGAAAGACAGAACTCTGAGATTATGCATTGATTACAAACAGTTAAACAAAATGACTATTAAGAACAAGTATCCCTTACCTAGGATCAATGATCTGTTCGATCAAGTAGGTGGGGAAAAGATTTTTCTAAACTGGATTTAAGATCTGGTTATCACGAGGTTAGAATAAAAGATGAGGACACAAGTAAAAAAACATTCAGAATGAGATATGGACACTACAAATTTGTTGTTATACCATTTGGACTCACTAACACGCTAGCCACATTTATGTGTTTAATGAACAATATTTTCAGTCAGTACTTGGACAAGTTTGTTTTGTTATTTATTGACGATATCCTAGTGTATTCTAAAACATAAGAATAACACGAAGAGAACCTAAGGATAGTCCTGCAAACTTTGAGAAAACACAAACTGTATGCCAAATTCGATAAATGCGACTTTTATTAGAAGAAAATACAGTACCTAGGACATGTAATATCTAAGGAAGGTATTGCAGTCGATCCTGATAAAATAAGAGCCATTATGGAATGGCTGATTCTAAAGGATGTAGCAGACATCTGGTCATTCATGGGAATCATCGGATATTACTGCAGATTTATAGAGGAGTTTTCCAAAATTGCATACCCTATCATGTCATTACAAAAGAAGGGAACTAAATTTAATTGGTCGCAGAAATGTCAGGAAAATTTTAATAAGTTAAACTAATTGTTAATGACCACGCCCATTTTAAAGGTAGCATATCCAGACAAAGAATTCACAGTCTGTGTGGATGTGAGTAAAGAAGGACTAGGTGGTGTCCTAACTCAATAAGGGCACGTGATTTGTTATGAGTCCCGAAAACTAAAGGAGCCCCAACAAAACTACATCACTCACGACTTAGAGTTGGCAACTGTAATACATGCCTTAAAGATGTGGCAGCACTACATAATGCGCAGAAAATTTCTGTTATTGACGGATAACATTGGTGTGAAATTTTTGTTTAGTCAATTAGACCTTAATGCAAGGCAAGCAATATGGTTGGCCTTATTGAGTGAATTTTACTTTGAGGTAAGACATATAAAGGGTAAGGAAAACAAGGTGGCTAATGTTTTAGGAAGAAGAGTTCATGGACTGTTTGAAATAAACATTACCAGGGAAGAAAATGATCTTGAGAAGAGGATAAAGGCAATAGGTAATAACGACGAAAATTACACTAAAACAATGGCAGAATTATAGAACATTATAGAAAATTCAGACAAAATAGATCTGAGTTTGGACATAAATGGTCTACTACGATTTAAAAATAGAATATACATACTAGATTCGATAGTATTGAAGTTAACATTTTTGAATGAAGTACACAAGAAACCTTATTCTCGTCATTCGTGATACCAGAAAACAATAACACTAAGAAAGTTATTTTATTGGCCTAATATGAAGGGAGAAACAACATAATACTTAGCTAAGTGTCAAGATTGTCAACAGGTAAAAGTCGAACACCATCATCCAGTCGACCTGTTGCAGCCGTTACCTGTGCCGGAATGGAAATGAGAGACTATATCACTAGACTTTATTATAGGTTTGCTTAGAACTCAAAAAAAGAATGATTCAATTATGGTGGTAATCGATAAGCTTAGTATGTCTGCACACTTTATTCATGTAAAGTCTACTTTTAAATCTGTTAACATTTCTGAAATATTCATGAAATGATATTTTAGACTGCATGGTATTCCTAAAATGGTGATTTCGGATAGAGACATAAAATTTACATCCTCTTTTTGGAAAGAATTGTTTGCAGGGTTAAATACTAACTTAAATTTGAGCACGAGTTATCATCCACAAATGGATGGGAAAATTGAATGAACAAATAAAATCGTAGAAGATATGTTACACATGTACGTCAGGACAAAACAAATCAAGTGGAAAGACTACCTACACTTGGTGGAATTTGCATACAGCAATGGTTCCCAAACTTCAGCTAAGATGAGCCCTTTCAAAGTACTGTACGAAAAAAAATGTACGACTTTGATTATCTAGGATAACCCAGCTGATAGACTCATGGTGGGACCATAGATGCTCCAGGAAATGGAGAGCATGGTAAGAAAAGTTCATCAGAACTTAAAAGAGGCGCAAGACATACATAAAAGTTACGTGGATTGGAAAAGAAGACACCTAGAATTTCAAGTGGGAGACCACGTTTATTTAAAATTCAAAGCTCGAAAAATTTCACTAAATGTAGGGAACTAAGCCAAGTTGGCACCCAAGTTTTGTGTCCCTTTCGAGATCTTAGCTCGAATTGGACCTATAGCATACCAACTTACACTTCCTGCCAATCTAAAAATTCATAATGTATTTCATGTTTCTTTGTTAAAAAATTATGTTCATGACCCTACTCATGTGATCGATTGGAACTTGGTTTAGGTGGAACCAAAAGGCGAGTTCCAAGCATAACCTCTTTGCATTCTAGACAGGAGAGAAATAGCACTTCGGAACAGAGTCGTCACCCAGGTAAAAGTGCAATGGAAGCACTTTAGCCCTGAGAAGGCCACTTGGGAGCTGGAGGGAGATTTGCAAAAAAATCATCCAATCTTGTTCCAAGAAAGGGACAAACACTGAGGATAGTGTTTTATTGAAGGGGGAAAGGATGTAACATCCCCAAAAATAAATTACTTTTAATTCTAAAATTGCTTAGGAAATTATTTTTGTTTTTGGTATATTCAAAATTGGAAAACTATTATCATTTATGGCAATTACGAATTTCAAATTTAGTTAATTGTAATTGATGATTATGACTGTTGGGAAGAGATCTGATTTGACCCAACTAACTATTTGACTATGACACTTGTATGAAACAAAATATTTTATATTTATTGTTGATGGATAAATGGAATCGCCAGGTTAAAATCAGCTAACCATGACTCCGTGAGAGGGGAACATGTTGGAACTACCTCAGGAATGAACGTGACAACTGGAAAATCAAGAATTTTCCCATTGGAAACCCCTAAAAATCATGGATTTGGAAATCTATGAAAATTCCCAAGGGAGAAAAGACCTAGGCACAATTGTTTTTGATATATAGCATATGGAAGGAGGTAGGACATTGCCTAATATGCTGGGGGAAAGAAATGATCTCTTATTGTTATGAACACTACATGTTGAGTGTGAGGCAAGGAGAAGTTGTTGAAATAGAAGGACTATTGATGAGGATGAGTTCTAAGTTCTCCCTCATGGATTCATGGTCAAGCTAGGGGGTGAACAAGACAAGTAAATTGGTTGTTCCATTTGTTGTTCAACAACTATTCATATATTTCTATCTATTCCTTCTCTGGTTAAATATTGTGGAATTATTGGTTGCTAGATGCATCTGTGTTAAATAGGATATGATTTTTAATACTGTGCTAGAAAATCCCTACCAGATAGGTGATTCATTTACATCTAGATATTCAATTTGAATGTAAACTGTAGATTCTGCAAACTCTAAAGGATATTTCGAAAGACTGAGATCTATATATATTTATATATGTACAATCATATATCTGTAGGACATCCTTTTAATTCTTGACGAGTCGTCCTATTGATTTATTACTGTTGGAATGAAGTAAATATAGTTTAATTTTTATAGTTTTATTGTATCTCATTAGTAAGAAAATTTTGGAAATAAACTTGAGAGATTAGAATTATACATACATATTTTATTATAGACCAAATAAAAAGGTATAAATAAAGGGCTATGACGATTAGACTATTTTAATGAAAATGAAAATGGATAGTTCAAATAGTCACAAGATGAAGTTCTGAAATGAAAACGAATAGTTCAGACAGTCACAAACGAAGTTCTGGAAATTAACGATACAATAGTAAACTAAAGGAAGTGAAGAGTATACACCCTGGAACCATATAATTCTGATACGCATAGACCTACTGCAGTTATAATCAAAAAAGGAAAAGCTATAGGAATAAGAAAAGGAATTGTTCAAATTTCTCTATAAAATCCAAAGTAAACCTGGAAAGGGTACAAGACAGAATTATTGTTCACCGATATGTGTTGATATTCATTGCAAAAATATTGGTATAATAGATCTATTATTCTGAAAGAAGGGACTATTCGAATTTCCATCTAAGTTGACTATACAATTATGAACAACAGTATAGTCCTGCTCATATCAACTTATTACACAGTAACTGGGTTTTAGTGCCTATGTCTTCCTTTAAATTGAAGATATAGAGATAGTGAATCGACCATCTTTATGAACCTGATTAATCTCTCCCTTGATGATTGTATTTTAGATTAGAATCATTTTATTTCTTAAAAATCTAGGGAATTCTCTTAAGAGAGGTAACATGGAACCTGAGTACCATCTTGGATAGGGCATGGTTCTATTCCATCGCAACGACCTCATAAGCCTGCAAGAAAGACGAGACAATATTTTCTTAGTGTCAAATAGAAACCAACATCACTTGAAATTTTAAAGGTAAAATCTTATAAGACAGCGAAGGTATCATTTTACAGAGTAATACTTATCTTGAATTGTCACAGTAATGCTCCTAGTCACATTCACGATCCATCAACATGCCAAAAGGGGAGGAGTGAGCTTAAACGACCTGATGGGTACCCTTGCAGAAAAACAAGGTCCCATCATTAGATTGGCTACCATTTTTTATTAAAAAAAAACCTTTTAGGAATTTAAACAAATAAACAACAATAACATTATAAATCCGAATTGCAAGGGTCGTGTGGCATGTGTAGACCAAATGCATGAATCAAGTTAGGGTATCAATTTAAATAATTCTTTCTGAAAAGAATGCATTGCCCAAACTATAAATACAGAGTTTAAATTATATGCCAAACAAGTTTATAAAAGTCTAAACATAAATTAATTATCTGTGCCGAAGGGAATGCAATGATCGAAGATTAAACACAGAGTTAATATTTTTTCCAAATATCAGACTTCAAATGTTATCTTCCACACACAAATAAAAATATTATCATAACAAAAGATGTAACCCTAATTTTAATCACAGACTCAAATAATAGTTTGTTGCAGTGTGCTTCTTAATGTATCATTCGATACAAAAAATTTGCATTGATATATATATATATATACAAAATGGAAAATACACAAATATTTTAAAAAGAAAACTACAATTGTAAGAGTCATCTAGTGGTTTGAGAGAGCCTACAGAATGGTGGACTCCCAAGTAAAAGACCCAGTCTAACAGTACCCAAAAGAAGCAAGGAAAACATTATTAACTCTTATCGCGCCACAACGTGCCCCAACCAATACTATTAGTATTCACCGAGAACTAGAGAGGGATAATTTATCAATTCCACGAGTGCCACGGATGGCTCAACCATCAACGAATGGTTGGAGAGAAAGGTGATGTGCTTCACGCTTTGAAATTATGACCTCTAGCATGAAGGTCTACAGGGACATCTTTCAACTGAAGGGGATCACTCTTCTATGATGGAAGACGCTCCTACCGCAATTGAACATGGCAGTCGAAGATGTGTCATGGGAAATGTTCGAGGAATGGTTCCGAGAGAGGTATCTTTCTGAGGAATTCATTGAGCGTCATATCAACAAGTTCAATGCTTTGCACTAGGGAAGTCATATGGTTCCCGAGTACGAGGCCCGTTTTATGGAGTTGCATCAGTATGCTCCACACCTGAATACAGAGAAACTTAAGGTCGACAGGTTCGTGTTTGGCCTTAATGTCTACATTCGTGCAAAGGTTAGGATTATGATGCCTCAAACCTTGCATGATGTTGTCCAGAAGGCCCTCATAGTAGAGGAGGATCTTATCAATGGGGGTCAGAGTAGGAATCCAATGAGACCAGTGGGGCATGTGTCATCTGGTGCGTAGCAGCATCAGACACCATCTAGACATTCACCAAGATATCATAGCTTCTAGAAATGATCCACTTTCACTACACCTCGGCAACCAATGCCTCAACATCAGACTCCTTACTGAGGACCATAGCCCCAACAACAACTCCGACCACAACAACAATAGTTTAGGCATGTTCAACAGAACAGACTAGGGTTCCAGGCTGGTGGGCTATCAGCTTCTACTTTGGGTACCAGGAGTATTGGACTAAAGAAAGGGGGTTAAACATGTGGAGAGCCACATTACCATCCTAACTTCCCTGTGGAGAGGACTTTAGCATCTGGATCAGCCAGACCCACTACCATGGGAGATTTGGGCAAGGCCCATCGGATTCATGTGGTGGTGAATAACCTCCAGGCAGAGCACCAGTCGACTGTGCTTGAGACGTCAGGTACCAGCACTGACCAGACCCTTACTATTTTGATAGATCAAGGTGCTACAAATATTTTTATTTATGTTTCAATGCTAAAATTAATTAAGGTTAAGGCAGTCGACTAGGATGAGTTTAGTTTTGTAGAAATGGATTTGGGAGCCAAATAGAAGGTCGGTGGGAAGGTTATGACCTATAGCCTTAACCTAGTAGAATTTATCACTAGGGCCAACCTATACGTCACAACCTTAGGGTCTTATGACATCATGATCAATATGGACTGGTTGGAATCACATGATGTGATACTCGACTGTAAGATGAAATGGTTGAGCTTGGTCGATGACAAGGGACAGAGACACGTGATTATAGGTCAGAACTAGGGAGTCTCCCTGAGGTTCATCTTTTTCTTGCAGTTATGAAAGAACATGCACAAGGGATGTAATATTTATGTGATCCTTTAGTTAAATGAGAAGGGAGTAGTGGAAGGTCTAGAACACCTTTTGGTGGTGAGAGAGTTTGCGAACATCTTCACAGAGGAGTTACCTGGGATTCCGCCATAGAGGGAATTGGAATTTACCATCAACCTAAAACTGGGAACTGAACCGATAGCAAGAACGCCTTATTGGATGTCGATCACGGAGCTACAAAAGTTGAGAATGAAACTGAAGGCATTGCTAGACCTAGGACTTATACATCCCAGTGTGTTACCGTGGGGTGCACCTATTATTTTAATACGGAAGAAGGATGGTTCGTGGAGACTCTGCATTAATTATCGTCAATTAAACAAGGCAACGATCAAGAATCAATATTTGTTGCCAAATATTGATGGTCCATTTGATCAAATGAAAGGCATGATGATGTTTTCAAAGATAGACTTGAGATCAGGGTATCACCAGTTACGGATCAAGGAGAACAGTATTCCTAAGACTGCTTTTAAGATGAGGTTTGGACGTTATGAGTTTACCGTTTTACCATTTGGACTGACGAACGCCCCAGGGGTATTTATGAGTTTGATGAACGAGGTGTTCCATGAATAATTGGATAAGTTCGTCCAAGTATTCATTGACGATATTTTTATATATTTACAGATGATGGAGGACCATGACGAGCTCTTGCACTTGGTACTACAATGTCTACGAGAGAACAAGTTGTTTGGGAAACTATCCAAATGCACATTTTATCAATTGAAGATTCATTACTTAGGGAATTTCATCTCCGTTGAAGGTATTATTGTGGATATAGAAAAGGTAGAGGCTATTATGGAATAGCCTTCATCGACGAAGATCCCAAAGTGCGTAGCTTCATGAGTTTAGCGGGATAATATCGATGGTTCATCGAGGGTTTTTCAAAGATAGGAAATCGGATTATGGAATTGCAGAAGAAGAACAAGAAGTTTGTTTGGACCAAGAAATGCGTGAAAGAATTTTAGAGGCTCAAGGATATGTTGAAAACAACACCGATACTAAAGGTATCTGACATGTACACAAAATTCTTGGTATACAGTGACGCATCCAAGGAAGGCTTAGGCGAAGTCTTGATGTAAGACGGTTGAGTGATCTCTTACATCTCAATAAAGTTGAAAAGGCATGAGGAGAACTATACGACGCATGATTTGGAGTTGTTAGCCATTGTATATGCCTTGAGATTTTGGAGAAATTACCTTATTGGATGGAAATTTGAACCAAAAACGGACCAATGTGGACTACAACACATCTTTACACAAAGAGAATTGAACGCGTGACAACGACGTTGGTTGGAATTGCTTAGCAAGTACAATTTCAAGATTACTTACATAAAGGGAACAATGAACAGAGTGGATGATGTGCTAAGTCATAGACTACCCATATTTTCAGTGATGCCTCTTTGGATGAATCTACGTGAAAATATTCTAACTTTACAGCATGACAATGACTGGTACAAGGAGGTCAAGGATTTTATCGAAAAAAACATAATGATGGTACCAAAATTTGAGGGATTTATTGTGGACATCGACGAATTATTGAGATTTAAAAGTTGAATTTACGTACCACCCAATGACAAATTGAGGATTTTGATCCTAAACGAGGCTCATAGAGCAGTGTACATGGCTCACCCAGGAGTCATGAAGATGAGGCAGACCTTAAACCCTTATTATTTTGGAAAGGATTGAAGGCAGACATAGTAAACTACATGGCAACATGTCTAGAATATCAGTAATTGAAGGATGAACATAGATATTTGACAGGATTACTACAACCACACGTTATTCTATAATCAAAATGGGAGGTCATTTCGATGGATTTCATTATTGGACTACCACTGACGACAAGGAGAAAGGAATCGATTTTTGTGGTAGTCGACACTCTGACAAAGAGTGCTCATTTTATTCCTGTGCATACGACATATCCGACACCTGACATAGATAGAGTTTTCATCAGTGATATTGTGAGGTTGCATGGTGTTCCTAAGAGGATTATAGCTGATAGAGGATTAGTTTTTACAAGATGATTTTGGATTAGTTTCCAAGAGGCCTTGGGAACCCAAATTAACTTTAGTACCACGTATTGCACAGAGACATATGGGAAGACCGAAATAACAAACCATATATTGGAGAATATGTTGCATATGTATGTTATGGACCAACAAAAGCATTGGGGAGAGTTCTTTCCACTGGTAGAGTTTGCATACAACAATAGTTATCAAAGCACCATTAAGATGGCATCTTTCGAGTTTCTTTATGGGTGACCATGTCATATTCCTTTGAGTTGGGATTGGCTTGAGGATAGGGTCCTGGTGGGACCAGAAGTGATCCAAGAAATGAAAGATCAATTGAAAACAATAATACAAAGGATCAAATAAGCGCAGGATCGACATAAGAGTTATGTCGATGTGCATCATGTCGACCACAGTTATGAAGTTGGTGATCGAGTGTTCTTGAGGGTGAAACCGCATAAGAGTTTGATCAAGTTTGGAAACGGTTCTAAACTCTCTCCTAGGTTCATGGGACCCTTCAATATTATGGAAAGGAAGGGGCCTGTGGCATATCGACTAGCCTTTCCTGATTCCTTGAGGTGTATGAATGATGTTTTTCACATATTTGTTTTAAGACATTATGTTAGTGATCCTACACATATTATCGACATGAATTCCTTGCAGGTATCGGATGAGGTTTCTCTCACGATGGAGCCAATCCACATCCTAGACCATTGCATTATACGGCTACAACATCAAACAATAGATCAGGTCAAGATCCAATGGGACAACTATAGTCCACACTTGACGACCTGGGAGGACGCATATGATATGCTTCAACAGTTCCCATTTCTGTTTGATAGTTACACATATGATATTGTGATACACTTTGTTTCGACACATACATATTGTGAAAATACAGGATGAAGTTTAAAACAAGAGGCAGTGTATGTAACATCTCTCTCTTGCTCGCACTAAGAAGACTTATTCTTTGAGGACACTTGCATGCAAGTGATCCGATTCTGTATATGATTGGTTGATTTGATTATGATTATGAGATATTGTGGATTCGATCATATGTTATTTTTGTTGTATTTACATCAACATGTGTTATTGATTGGGTTCACCTGAGTGTGCAAGACAATATACGTTGAGGATGTCGAGGCATCGATGAAACCCCTTGGACTCTGGATCGAGTCAGGGAGTGGACTGTTAGGGTTTAAATGTTCTTTATGTGACATATGTACATATGAATAGATATCATGATGTTGATTGTTATTTCTGAAATGATTCATTGATGGATGCAGGTTGATAATAGCTTGCTGACCAGACTCACATTTGGATTAAAGGGGTCATGCACGACAAATAGGGACATTGAGGGAGAGGTGTGGCAACATCCCTGCCACAGCCTACTAGCACTCCCACTGTGGCTCGAACTATAGGTTAACGATTACCTAGTTCGAGAAGACCCACGATGTTGTGAGGGAAGACTGTGACAGTCACTCACGATGATTCTAAGGGGCACGCAATAAGGCAGGGTCCTTATTCCTTAGAGGCCCTTAGTCTCCCACAAGATCACTTGACGGAGTATTGACTCCAGGGGTTTGATGTCTACCAAATTTAGTCAAGAGGCAAGTGGCACCCTTGGAGCACATAGTGCATCTTGAAGGGCACATTGTGCAAAGAAAACATAAAGAGGCGAGTGGCACACTTGGAGTATGTAGTGCCTCCTGAAGGGCACGTCACAAATTTAACTTTGGTAAGTTAATAAACCTAGTGCCTAGAAAACTATGCCTCCTTAGGACCTGGTCGGCCTTAAAATGAATGATGTGATAAATAAAGTTTAACAACTATTATTGTTTTCCCTTAAGAATTGTTGCCAAGCCTAGTGAATTGAAAACCTAGGTCTGAGTAGAACCTTAAAAAAAAAAAAAAAAANATAAAAAGAAGGGGTTAAAGAAAACAAGCATTAATAATTAAAGTGGAAATTTTAATAAAGGTTAATTAATAAAGGGGTATTTGGTTGTTTTTGTCTAAACTTGCTAATTCTAAATTTAGTTATAAAAAGGGGAAAATTTAAGAAAAAGAAAAACTTAAAGAAAAGGGGGAAACCTAAGGAAAAGGGGAAACTTAAAGAAAATGGGAAACTTAAAGAAAAAGGGGAATGTCTAACTTAGTAAGAAATCTAGCCTTTGGAACTTTCTATTTATGAACTCAACTAGGAATTTAGTAAGGTGTAATTCATTTAAGAATTGTAAGGGAATATTGGGACACCAAGGAGTGTTTTTAGGAACGCTTTTACGTGGGTGAGGGAAATAGAAATATTTAATTAATTAATAAAATTGATTTTCTGGTGGAACTAGGGGATCAGGGGACATGTGTATGTGGGAGGTTTTTCCTAATTAAATAAATGAAAAAGGAATCTAATGAGGGCTTGGGAAACTAATGACTAATAAACTCTATAAAAGAGATGGTGGAGTAGGAGTATGGATCATATTTGGCTTGTGTAATGTTATGCTGCTAAAATTTCATCTTGACTAAACTTTCTCTTGTGGGAGTTAGGATACCTATCTCATGTAATGAGTGGTAGCTCGACCTTGCGAAGCGAGATGGGTGCTATCATTCTCTGGTATCATGTGCATGGCCCCTTTTTGTCGTAGATCCCCCAACCCTTTGTCAGAGATCTACATAGGATCATTCTAAATTATCCTCGAGTCAAAGAGACTCCTTTGGTTCCTTCCTGAAACCTTCAACGAATCCAATCCATAGGTCCTTCATGAAAACTCCACCTGCACAATGTGCACCAGGTGTGATTCTTCACCTCCACATGACCACAACCTGGGCCTTAGTGCAAGCACCTTTCATGACTCACGATCTCGCGAGTTCTTGAATCGAAGACCCTCAACTCCAAACCTCCGATACTCGAGAATGCGATACAGGTATGGCCCCTTCCTTGCTATCACCTCTACAAGTGACCACTAGATAGGGCCTAACTCTAGCACCCCTCGCAACTCACAACTTCACGAGTTGGAGTGTTGAGCCCTCGTGCTCCTCCTTTACATATTCCCAAGACACGATGAGTCAACAATGGGTTGACTTCTTTTCTCGATGTTTGAAATTTCAAGACTTCACATTCGAAAAGAAATTATTTCAACCCTCGAACTCCCGAATGCGTGATACCCATGAAGGTTCTGATCTAATGGCTCTCCCGTGGCTTGGATCCAATGGTCTAGATCTCCTTCCCTACTCCTCACAACTCGGGACTTTGCAAAACCAAAGAATTTGGTCTTCCCCGCAAACTCACAAACCCCGAGTTCGCGAAATGATCCGACGACGTGGGTTGAAACGAGATCAATGGCTCTTATTGACCATGATCAACGGTTCATTTTGATTCTTGATATTAGGGTGGTGATTTCATCTAACTCTTAACCACCTTACAGCAACACTGGATCCTACGGTCCTCGCGATTTCGCAAGCTCTCCATGGAGAATTATGACTGCCCGATTTACTAATCAATAACTTTTTCCCAATGACTGAGTGTTCTCCCTCCTGAACTTAATTTATGTGTGATGGTTTCAATCCCCGACTCCCTTTGAACACTTCAAAGGAATTATCTCTCCTGAGCTTTGACTTGCAAACTCAAGCCTTACAAAAGGGTTCCTGCTCACACTCCTTGCGACAAACCTCCAAATAACCTTTGGTTATTTGAGTCTTCAACCCTATGCACTTTTTGCAAAAGTGGTCCATCAAATTTCCCCTTGGTTAATAAGTTCTAAGACTTCCACCAGCCTTTTCACACCTTGCATGACTCTGTACTTCTCCTGCACTTTTTCTGGTATGATAACAATGATATCTCTCCTGAGCTTTCTGAGATAAAACTCAAACCCTCGTTAACGCACACCTTGCAGACGTTCACTGCACTCCTTGCAGAAATTATCAGGGAGAGAAACAATTGAAACTCATTCTTCTTCTCTTTCAGACTTCATACATTCAACATGAAATGATACACACAACACAACATTGGGATAAATGCATAACATAGAAACAAAACAACTGTAACCATATCATTCAACAAATGTAAACAATAATCATCATAACACCATGAAAATTGAGTCAAAGATTTATATATTAATTCAAGTGTTCCTGTACATCGGTTCTTCTCTACAGCTCTCTGCTACAGCTCTCCAGCTTATGAATTCTGAATGATCATATTACTACAATGATACAAGGGTGAGGGTGTCTATATCCATTTTCCCTCCTACGCTCTTAAATTGTCTAATCTATTAAATTACATCCACCTACCTTTATTAAACAGACTTAAATGCCTATTACATCTGACAGATGAGAGAAATCGCTCAAGATCTGTTCACAACTCCAAGATACAAATGTAAGTACGCTTCCGCTAGCTATTACATTAATGCTTCAGATTTCAAAATTCAAAACGTTTTCATAAAAACGTGTCCTTTTTTCATCCGCATGTTTAGCTGTTCCTTTGGCTAGGCACGTGCTTTGGCTTTGTACAATGATCATGCATCATAATCCCTCGCTTGAAAATTTTCATGAACTCCTCTTCATGAGCTCTTTCATGGTCTGTCCATGCTTTTGAATTTCTGCTTCATTCTCCCAACTAGCATCTTCAACTGGATGTCCCTTCCACTTGACCAAGTATTCAAAATACTCCTTTCTCCTGGTCTTTCTGCTAATCCTCTTGTCAATTATGCTTTCCATGTACGGATTTTTCAGCTACAAGCATTTGTTTTGTCCATTGGACTTCTTCTTGCTCATCCTCTTCTCCTGCTTCTTCAACTCTGTAAGGGTACAAATCTGCAACATTGAATATCGGTGAGATTCCGACCCCATCGAGTAATTCAATCTCATATGCGTTTGCCCCAAATTTCCTTATGACCTTGCACGATCCAATCTTTTTCATCTTCATATTATTATACGTTCCCCTTGGGAACCTCTCCTTCCTCAGATGTGCAAGAATTAGATCACCAACTTCAAATTGAAGTTCTCGCCTATGTTGATTTTCTCTATTCTTGTATTCTTGACTTAAATTCTACGATCGCTCTTTGATTCATCTGTGAATCTCCTTCATTCCTTCTGCAAATTCCTTTGCACTAGCACTACTGAATTCATTTTGTTTCGAATCTTTCAATTCAAAAGCTCCCCTTGGCTGCATTCCATATACAATCTGGAATGGACTCTACCTTGTGCTTCTATTGAGTGAATCATTGTAAGTGAATTCCACCTGTGGCAGAATGTGATCCCACTGACTGTGGTGTTCAGTCACTAAGCTCCTTAGAAAATCTCCGAAGCTCCTATTTATGACCTCTGTCTGTCCATCCATATGAGGATGATATGCTAAGCTAAAAGACAAGTTTGTCCCCAGCTTCTTCCATAAGGTACTCCAGAAATGTCCCACGAACTTGGCATCTAGATCAGAAACGATACTCTTTGGTAAACCGTGAAGTTTGACAACTTCCTTGAGAAACAGGTTCGCAATATGAGTTGTGTCGCTGGTTTTCTGACATGGTATGAAATTTTCCATCTTTGAAAATCTATCGACTACCACAAAGATTGAATCACATCCTCTTTTTTTCCTTGGCAGTCCCAATATGAAATTCATTCTCACTGCGTCCCATGGCCTTTTAGGTATTCGCAATGGTTGATATAATCATGTGTTCTGCCTTTTTCCTCTAGTATGCTGACAAATTATGCACCTGCCCACAAATTTATTAGCATCTGTTCTCATCCTTGGCCAATAATATGAGCCATTCAACGTTGAGAACATCTTGTCATGACCAAAGTTTCCGACCAATCCTCCACTGTGTTTTTCCTTCAGCAGGTTCTCCCTCATGGAGAATTTCGGAATGCACAGTTGATTGCCTCTAAATAATAATCCATCTTGGATCATGTATTCAGTCCATTGGCTTCTGTCTCTGAGAATTGGATTCTCAGATGCCTCATATGCCTCCTTAAAATCTGGATCATCCCTATACATTTCCTTAAGGTTATCAAAACCCAAAGTCTTCACACTAAATTCCTGCATAAGCAAACATTTCTTGCTCAAAGCATCAACAACTTTGTTAGCAGTTCCAAAAATATGCTTAATCACAAAAGTAAAATTTTGCATGAATTCAACCCATTTAGCATGATTTTGTTTCAACTTCTCTTGTCGAGTCACGAATTGCAAAGCGTGATTATCGTTGTACAAAACAAACTCATTGGGAACCAAATAGTGTCTCCATTTCTTCAACACTTGTATAACTGCATAGAATTCTTTGTCATATGTGGAGTACTTGATCTTTGCTTCATTCAGTTTTTCACTGAAATATGTGACCAACTTGTCATCTTGGCTTAAGACCACTCCAATTGCAAATCCACTTGCGTCACACCTGACCTGGAATGTCTTGCTGAAATCTGGCAAAATCAAAATTGGTTTCTCAGTGATCTTCTTCAGCAGATTGAAACTCTTCTCTGCTTCCTCCGTCCAGTGAAAAGATTTATGTCTTTTCTTCACCGTATCCATCATCAGTGAGCTAATTCCACTGATGTTTCATATGAATTCCCTGTAGAACCTAGCCAAACCATGGAAGATTTGTACTTCAAATACACTCTTTGGCGATGGCCAATCCTTAATTGCCTTTATCTTTTCTGGATCCATTTTCAGTTCATTTGCAGAGATAACAAAACCTAAATAAATGAGTTATGTCCTCATAAATGACGATTTCTTCATATTGATAAGGACTTTCTCTTGCTGTAATCTCCTCATTACTGTAGCTAAATGCATTAAGTGTTCTGCTTCTATTTTGCTAAAAATTACTATATCATCAAGATATACAATGACGAATTTCCCAATGAAATCCTTCAGGACTTCGTTCATCAATCTCATGAAAGTAATGGGCACATTCGTTAAGCCAAATGGAATGACAAGCCATTCATATAGCCCTTCATTTGTCTTGAATGTTGTCTTCCATTCATCACCTTCTCTCATTCTAATCTGATGATATCTGCTTTTCAAATCAATCTTTGAAAAAAACTTTGCTCCACTCAAGCAATCCATCAAGTCGTCCATACTTGGCAATGGAAATCTGTATCTAATGGTAATCTTATTGATTTCCCTTGAGTCTGTACACATTCTCTAGCCTCCATCTTTCTTTGGGTTGAGCACTGTCGGAACAATGCATGGACTCAAGCTCTCCCGAATCAATCCTTTTTCCATTAAGTCCTGGACCTGTCTCTTAACTTCTTCATTTTCCTGCGGTGTCAATCGATATGCTGCTTTGTTCGACAAACTGGCTCTAGGTATAAGATTGGTATGATGACTTATAATCCTGATAGGTGGAAACAAACAAGGTATTTCGTCCACTACTATATCAGCAAATTCTTCCAGCAACTCCTGAATTTCTTTTGGTAGATCATCTATTCTCATACTTGTCAAAACAATTTTGGGTTTCCTGACCACAATAAATTGCATGTCTTCCTTCTTCTTAACCTCATCAAGAAGGTCCTTCCCACTCATGAGAAGTATAGTGTTGATTATTTCTATTTTCACTCCTTTATCCTTAATTGGAAGTAACATGTTCGTCCTACCATTTTTCTCCAGGCTATATGTGTTCTTTCTCCCATCATGAACCATGTTTCTATCATCTTGCCATGGTCTACCCAGCAATAGATGAAAAAAATCCATGGGAATGACATCACATAATATTTCATCTTTATATCCTCCTATTTTAAATTCGACTAAACACTGTTTAGTGACATTTACCTGATGTCCTTTTTGTAGCCACGAAACTTTGTATGGTCTTGGATGTACAACAGTCTCCAACTCGAGATTTTCTACCATCTCTATAGATACAAGATTGTCTGTGCTACCGCAGTCCACTATGACCTTGCATACTCTATCCTTAGTTTTGCGAGCAATCCTAAATAGACTGTTCCTTTGGGTTGGGTTCTCTAGATCCTTCTCTGGCTTTAAGAGAAATTTCCTCATCATTAAGGATCTTCCTCCCTCAGTGCCTTCTACCTCAACATTCCATCCTTGAGCTTCAGCAATGTGAGTTTCACCACCATCTTTCTTCTTATCTGGACACTCATAGGATTTATGTCTGATTTTTCCACAGAAAAAGCATTTCACTTCACCTCCTCTACCTCTTCCTCTTCCTATGGCTCGAGGAAAAGTATTTCTATCAACAAAATTCCTTTCTTGTGAGCTTCCTCGTCTCTCAGGTTGAGTTTGAGGTTTCTTCTCCTCTTCTTTAGGTTTCTGAGTTCTTTCCTAGGCAATTTTCTTGCCTCTGCTTTGACTTCTGCCTCGACCTCTTTGACCTTGCTTTTGGCTCAGCTTCTCTTCATCTTTCAGAGCCATCTGATAATCATCTTCCATAGTCTGGATGGTCATCATGCTCATCTCATCTTGAATGTCATATCGCAGAACATTTATGTACTTGGCAACTTTTTCATCATCACTTTCCCGATGACCTGCTCTAATGTTTATCCTGTAGAATTCTTCAGTGTATTATTTCACTGACATCAGCTTCTGTCTCAAATTTTGCATCCTCAGAAACAGAGTAATTTGATAATCCTTGGGTATGAATTTGGCTTTCATTTTTGCAACCATTCTATCCCAGCCTTGATTTTTTTCTTTCCCTTGCAATGTCTGTCAGCCTGCAGTTCATCCCACTATATTGTTGCATGCCCTTTAAGTCTAGTAACAACATGTTTGACTTTATTGTCTTCCTCGACATCCTCATAGTCGATGTATTTGTCTAGAACTATAATCCAGTCTAGAAGCTCTTCAACATCCAAGTTTCCCTCATACACTAGAATGTCCATTTTTTCTCTGGCACCTATCCTTGCAATAACCCTGAATAGGCGTTCTTCGGCAGCATATTTGACTACAACTTCTTCATTTCCAGCTTTATTTTCACTTTCAACCTCACTGATATCCCCGACGTAAACTATGCACCTCTATGTTGTCTCCATAGCATCAAGCCTGACACGCAACTCACGCATTTCTCTTTACACTGTTGGATCAGGTATCTGCCTGTCTCTTCTTGTTAGCATTTATCTTTCCTCTGTTGGATTAGGTATTTTCCTGTCTCTTCTTCTCGGTGGTATGGCTGTAAAATTTTCTCCCTTCTCTCTGCTACAGAAAGAAAATAATTTGATTTAGGCTCTGATACCAATATGTTGCAGATCCCCCGACCCTTTGTCCGAGATTTGCACAGGATCGTTCTAAATTCTCCTCGAGCCAAAGCAACTCCTTTGGTTCCCTATTGAAACCTTCAACGAATCCGATCCACAGGTCCTTCACGAAAACTCCACCTGCACAACATGCACCAGGTGTGAGTCTTCACCTCCACATGACCACAACCGGGGCCTTAGCGCAAGCACCTTTCATGACTCACGATCTTGTGAGTTCTTGAATCGAACACCCTCAACTCCAAACCTCCGATACCCAAGAATGTGATACGGGTATGGCCCCTTCCTTGCTAGTGCCTCTACAAGCGACCACTGGCTAGGGCCTAACTATAACACCCCTCACAACTTGTAACTTTGTGAGTTGGAGTGTTGAGCCCTCGTGCTCCTCCTTTGTGAATTCCTGAGATGCAATAAGTCAAAAATGGGTTGACTCCTTCCCTCGGCATTCGACGTTTCATGACTTTGCAATTGAAAATAAATTCTTTCAACCCTCGAACACCTGAATACGCGATACCCGTGAAGGTTCTAATCCAACGACTCTCCCGTGGCTTGGATCCAACTGTCTAGATCTCCTTCCCTGCTCCTCGCAACTCGGGACTTCGCAAAACTAAAGAGTTTGGTCTGCACCCCAAACTCACGAACCCCAAGTTCACGAAATGATCCGACGACGTGGGTTGAAATGTGATCAACGACTCTTATTGACCACGATCAATAGTTCATGCTGATTCTTGATATTAGGGTGGTGAGTTCATCCAACTCTTAACCACCTTACAACTCCACTAGATCCTACGGTCCTCACAATTTCTCGATCTCT
The DNA here is from genome assembly GCA_009831015.1 of Picea engelmannii. Classification (NCBI taxonomy): domain Eukaryota; kingdom Viridiplantae; phylum Streptophyta; class Pinopsida; order Pinales; family Pinaceae; genus Picea; species Picea engelmannii. The sequence continues at coordinate 387,192 of ML780150.1, read as the reverse complement.
CCATGGAGAATTTTGACCGCCCAATTCACTAATCATTGACTTCTGCCCAACGGCTGAGTGTTCTCCCTCCTGAACTTAATTTCTATCTGACGGTTTCGATCCGCAACTCCCTTTGAACACTTCAAAGGCATTATCTCTCCTCAGCTTTCACTTGCAAACTCAAGACTTACAAAAGGGTTCTTACTCACACTCCTTGAGGCAAACCTTCAAATAACCTTTGGTTATTTGAGTCTTCGACCCTGTTCACTTTTTGCAACAGTGGTCCGTCAACTTTCCCCTTTGTTAATAAGTCCTAATACTTCCACCAGCCTGCGCACACCTTGCACAGCTCTGTACTTATCCTGCACTTCTGCTGGTATGAGAACAACGATATCTCTCCTGAGCTTTCTGAGATAAAACTCATACCCTCATCAATGCACAGCTTGTAGACGTTCACTGCACTCCTTGCAGGAATTCTCAGGGAGAGAAACAATTGAAACTCATTCTTATTCTCTTTCAGACTTCATACATTCAACATGAAATCATACACACAATACATAATTGGGATAAATGCATAATAGAGAAACAAAACAACTGTAATCATATCATTCAACAAATGTAAACAATAATCATCATAACAGCATGAAAATTGAGTCAAATATTTATATATTAACTCAAGTGTTCTTGTACATGGGTTCTTCTCTACAACTCTCCAGCTTATGAATTCTGAATGATCATATCATTACAATGATACAAGGGTGAGGGTGTCTATATCCGTTTTCCCTCCTACGCTCTTAAACTGTCTAATCTATTAAATTACATCCACCTACCTTTATTAAACAGACTTAAATGCCTATTACATCCGACAGATGAGAGAAATCGCTCAAGATCTATTCACAACTCCAAGATATAAATGTAAGGACGCTTCTCCTAGCTATTACATTAATGCTTCAGATTTCAAAATTCAAAACATTTTCATAAAAACGTGTCCTTTTTTCATCCGCGCGTTTAGCTATTCCTTTGGCTAGGCGTGTGCTTTGGCTTTGTACGATGCTCCTGCATCACTTTGCATCTCGGGGGGGCTTATAGGGAAGAAGAGTACCCCTAGCGTTGGCTAGAAGGTACCAGTGAGGTTACATCGATTGGCAAGCGAGAGTTGGATGGAGCACGTGCATGACAATGACTTCAAAGCATTCACATTTGGCTATGGTATGCATGTGTATATTTGTAAAATTTGGTTGAAGGTGTAGAATTAATTGGGTTTTGTGTGGGTCCCTAACGCCCTTGTCGCACTAAGGTGACGTGATACCTTATGATTGGGTCATTGCACGCGTTGATCAACAAGCGCATGTGAAACATGACCTTGGATCTTGCACCTCCCGCTATGGATTATTTGTTTGTATAAGGTTTCACTAGGTTGTAACATCCTTGTGATTTTCTCTCGCTTGCTGGGAAGGTTTTGTATACTAGTCATCGAAGTTGTTGTAGTTGGTTTAATGGACGTTGTCTTTTAGCTTAGTAAGTGTGATCTTGTGTGTGTCGGGCAAGATTTAGACACCTCCTTGTTTCTCAGAATAGTCGCCAGCCTTGAGACCTTAAATGTCAACATCGATGGGAACCTAGTCTTGAGCATTGCTTATGTGTCCAAGAGGTCCTAACCATTGCAGGGTAGGATGGGAGGGTAGTCATTTTTATTTGTCTCTTTGATTTTCGTATGTTACATCTAGCGGCATAGCGTGCTAGTGTGTTAGGTCGTTAATTTGTATGTTGCCTGAATTGCATGTGTTGTGTTTGTCATCGAGATATGTTGATCAATAGTTGTCTTGGTTACCTCCATGCTTATAAAAAAAATAAAAAAAATTGCAGAGGTTATGCATTGCATGTTGTCGTAACGACAGGGGTCGTTACATAAATGATCCTTGATAGCCACATTATCAATCCATCATTTTGAACAAACATAGCCACTATATAGTGTTTGGAACCCTTCCCGTGAAGAGATCATTCACTCTTCTTTTTTAGATATAGACAAGAACTCCAAAGAACACAAAATAACCCTCTAAAGGAGGAAGGGCGAGCCTACTTGCATTCACTCATCCTCTACGATGTAACCAAAAACTTTTTTCATTGGTATATGATCATAATTTATTTTCTTCTAGTTGTTATTTTAATTTTCATGATGTTTACTTATTTATTTTCCTTTTATCGTATATTTGAAATGGTATTCATGATTATGGACTAACTCTAACCATTTACATGTTGTATAGATTTTAGCCTAACTATATCCAATGTTTATTTTGATCATCAAAGTGGGAAAAGAGGCCAAATAGATTAGTAACTCCCACTTGTTTTATAACTAATAGGTCACCTTTCCTAGGTTTTTGGAGATTTCCCTCATTAAATTTGTTTTTTAGGTGGTCAAACTAGCCTACCTACGATATTAAATCAATTTTTTAGGCCTTCAACTGCGAATAATTTTTCTTTCCAGAATACAAGAGAATATACATGAAATTCAAAAAAATAGTTATACAAATCCCACAATTGTGACATTCTTTGTCTGTGATATATATGATTATGCCATAAAACCAGCCCATGCAAATTACCTTTCTCACAATAGTTTGTCTAATTTTCATTTTATTTTTTTGTTAGGTGATAATATTTACCTTTTATGCACTTTGTAACACTCAATAAATAAGTTTTTGGTTCATTCTTGCATAAATAGATAGTCGACCTATCTTGGTATGGAAGTTAAAAAGAACCACTCTTCTTTCCCTTGCCATGTGGATAGATTCTTAAAAGGAACATGAACTATTAAGTAGATATTTCCATTTCATCACTTGGATTTTATGGAACTAGGATTGAATCTTCCCAAATTAGTATGCTCTCTACCTCGCACCTTAGGGTGTCTTTTGTTAAGCCCTAATATTGGATCATTACCCCTTAATTGGGGCATATTATATTAGTAATGTTATTTTATTTATGTCGGCTTTAGGCCATTAGTTGTAATTTTACCTCCTAGTCCCCTATATATACCAAGGAGACATTTTCATTTTGAATCATCTTGTACTTGAACATTTAAGTGGGGTAAAAGGAGGTTTCCCCCTAGAAGAGGCTTATTATTTGAAATTATCTCTTTTTCAAGGTGTACTTTTTCTGAGGTTTTTCTATGCTATATTGATATTTGGTTCTTAACATATGGTATCAGAGCTCAAGGTCTTGGTGTTTCACTGCTACATCTGAGACACCTTGGCATTTTCACTATAACTATTTTTCTACAATGTTTCAGAAGGAACGTCTTGGAGTATATTTAGTAGACAGATCAAGGTACGTTGGGTTCAAAATTCAGCTCCTGAGACCTTATACTTTTGGAGATACAACCTATACAATATAGGGTTATGGAATCATCCGGAACTGAGCCATTGCAGAATTTTCGCTATAAACACTTTTCTGTAATGTTTCAGACCCTAAAATCCAGAGGCTATTCATAGAAATTAGTAAGGTATCAATGGTAAAACTTTTAGCTTCTGGGTCATCTTAAATTTGTAGATACACCCTATGTAAGATAGGGTATTTGACTAGTCGCAAGAAGATGTTCCAGGTAAAAAAATCATAACTTCTTCCTAGAGTATCCAAATTGAGTGGGACTAGTTTCATTGGATCGTGGACAATTTGTAGTATTTCTGGTGTGAGTTTCACAATTTTATTTCAATTATTTTTTTCGGGGCATGCTATACAAGTGAGATCTCCTGGAAAGTCCAAAAATCGACAAGTTGTGGGAAAGTTACCGTAAATTCCACTTGGCACATCCAATTTTGATCAGACCTATGGAATTGCAGAGAAGAAATATCATAGAACTACATAAAATAAAGTTTAATACCCAGAAGGGCCAAAACTTGGGAGATACAATAGAAGAAATATTATCTAGTAGAACCACCTCAAAATCAAGGTTCAAAAGTGATACTTGGCCAGCATGCCACCCAAAAAGGGAAATTCTACACCAAATAAACCTCCAAACAATCCCACTTGGACTCTTGATGAAGGTGAAGAAACGCGTAGGGACATAAATGATTTACAAAAGAAGACAGTAACAAAAGATGAACTACAAGAGATGATGGAGGGTTTAAAAGGGAAGATCATGGAAGTATTGAAAAAATTCGTAATAGAGAAGACACTTGAAAGTGAAAATGCATCCCATGAAATTCATGATGAGGACAAAAGGAAGGTGAATCAAGAATGGAGAAACTCCAACTTTGGTTTGAAGACCAACCACGTTCCTAAGATTTATATGAGGAAGTTTGATGGAAAGGACCCAATCACATGGATACTTCAGATGGAGAAATTCTTTGATCTCCATAATGTGCCACATACACAAAAGGTATGAATTGCTTCTTTATATTTAGAACCTAATCAATTTGTATGGTATTGATGGATTTGTTCTCACAAATCATTTGTCACTTGGACAGATTGAATGGAAGAAATGATAGCACACTATGAGGATACAAGGAGCAATACCTTCTTTAGACAATTGATAAATCTCAAGCAAAAGGGTTTAGTTACCGAGCACATTGAGAACTTCCAAAGATTGAATACAAAGGTAACCGATATTCTAGATGAGCACTTGATTGATGTATTCATAGGAACTTTAAAGGATAACATTAAACATCAAGTTCTCCTTTGGGAACCCAAATCATTGGAGAATGCATTTAAGGTGGCAAGAAATGTTGAAAGTAAAAATATAGCTATGGCTACTAGAAGGACCAATCCTAACATCTATAGAGAGAACAATTCTCCTTCTTCTAAAACACCTCAACAATTGGAGGAAAGAAAATCAAAAGGTTTATGCTTTAATTGTGACAACAAGTATAGTAAGGGACATAAGTGTGGTGAGAACAAATTATTCTACATAGATTATGAAGAGGAAGAAGAAGAAGAAGAAGAACCATCTCAAGATGAAAATGTAGAATCAATTTCGTCTGAACAATTGACTCCCATGATATCGTGTAATGCATTGGCTGGAATTAGCACTCCTCAAACACTCAATATCGAAGGATAAATCAAAAAGAAAAAAGGTAATAGTCCTAATTGATTATGGTAGTACTCATAATTTCATTCACTATAAATTAGCCAAAGATGTCAATTGCTTTGTATATCCAGTGCCAGAGTTTCAAGTAATGATTGCATATGGAGGAACTATCAATTACTCAGGAAAATGCAATAACATCAATCTTACTATGGGGGAATATGTAATGAATAGTCCAATGATTTCTATACCCATGGGTGGTGCAGATGTTGTACTAGGAATCCAATGGTTACAATCATTAGGAACAGTGGCTTTTAATTTTC
>ML780150.1:329186-379379 GCA_009831015.1 Picea engelmannii | reverse complement strand
TGTAATTATACCTCCTAGTCTCCTATATATACCAAGGAGACATTTTCATTTTGAATCATCTTGTACTTGAACATTTAAGTGGGGTAAAAGGAGGTTGCCCCCTCGAAGAGGCTTATTATATGAAATTATCTCTTTTTCAAGCCATTGAGTACTTTTTCTGAGGTTTTTCTATGCTATATTGATATTTTGTTATTAACATTCTTGGTTGATCAGAAAGGATGAATATCTCTTCATTTCCCTTAGAATTCAATGAACATTTAGGAAATTAATTAGTTGAATTAATTGATGAGACTTCAAAATGATACCATTTTTGCAGATTTACTTATTAGCTTCGAAGATATTTTATCACCAATAAGGTCATTATGATATCCATATGATATCCATAGCCCTCATTTTCCACCTAATTAAACCACAAGTCCCAAAAGGTATTATTTGATTGTGTTTTTTTAGTTTTTCTTGTTTAGAATGAACTTTAGAGTATGGTTGTAGAAATTTGTTAAGTTTGAATAAATATTGTTAATAAGAAACTTGTAGTATGGGTAGAAATCATGAATTATGTTGTTGCAAAGGCTCATTCAAATGGATTCAAAGCATAAAGTGAATCAACATACCTCTAGAATAAGATTGGTGGTAATATTAAGAAGTCCATAAATTGAGTATACAGGTTCATTGCACATAATAGTCATAACATGTGTTGTGAAGAGGGAATCAATGAAGTTTTCAATACATCCGGTTGGAATTTATTCATTACAAAGAATCAAGGCCGAGGAAACCTATTGAAGGTAGTTTTGTAGCATCTAAAGCCTAGAAAATTACTTTTGATGCATAGCATATTAAAAACTCTATAATGGATCGTTTATTATTTCCCAAAACTTTAGGGTTTGTCATTAACATTTTAGTTTAGAAGTTGTTGTAAATAATTCTAGTTTAAACACTATATATATCATCACTCTATCTGGAATAGATATAGAGAATAGTTAGAAGTAAATACTTTGTAAATTTCTAATTTTCAAGTAATATCCAACTTTCTCTTATGTGTTATGAGTTGTTTTTCTTAAATCATTGTAGTTCATTGTTTATAATCATTGAGACTTTTGAAGGGGGGCCAGATTCAAAATGTATGAGGATAATGTTATGTGAATAACCTTTTTTATATTCTCATGATAGCTAACTATTTATAGAATTTCCCATAAACTCCTTGCTTATACTCTTATCTATGTCTCTACACAAGTGTGTTTTTTATTTCTACTAGATTAATTTTGCAATTTCATTTTTGTTTCCAATGGAGTGTTTTTCATATTTATTTTTATAATTAAATGATTGTGTATATTGTGTTTCACAAAATAGAGCATACAAAGGATAAACTTATGACTAAGTACATTTTCCCCAAACTAAAGTGTTTCCACTAGTCAAAGAAAAATATATACAGTTAGAATAATTCTTGATAATTTATCATTACAATAACTTAATCCTCTTTTTTTATCAGAATAGTTGTTTTTCATAAATTTATAGGTAATTAGTTAACCTTCAAATATTTAGTTATGTGCATATAGTAATAGTGTTTCAAAATTTCATAAACAAACACTAGGTTGATAATAAAATGAAGCAAGTTTCTGTTTAAAATAGACATATTTTAGAGTTGTCATTTTTAGCACGGTTGTCGGGGAAACACTAACGAATTAAGGACCTATAGTTTAAACTAATTTAGGATAATATCAAATGGAAAAAATATTAGACGAATAGAATACTTATAAATCATTTCCTAAAATTTATCTAGATGATTTTTCACACATATCAGGATGCCTAAAAAAATTTAGAGACTGAAGAGGACATTTTCATGGTATAGTAAGAGCCACCCAGTTAGCTAACACACTAGTAGGAAGAGTAGGAAAGACAGTAATTACTTTTACAAGTGAACACAAACATCCTATTGAATAAATACTATCAAATCTTGAAGAAGGATATACATCCTATGCTGATAGAAATCCTCCCAAAAAACCTAGTCATAAACCTGAGTCTTATATTGATTCATTCACCTCAGAAGAATGTCTATCCTTTGGCTGACCTTTATGATTTTGTAAAAATAATTTATATATCATGGATGGAGGGAGACATATATGTTCCATATAATATTGTAACATTTGAATTTCCTATTCAAGATATAGAAGATACAACCGAGATGAAAAACATCCCACCTTATGTTATACCTCATTTTCATGGGTTAAGAAGTGAGGATCCAAACATGTTTCTTTTTCGGTTTTATGTCTTATTCCATAGTTACGATTACTCATCTAATTCCTAAAAATTAAAATTTTTTCTAGACATTCTAAAGGATGTATCTTTATGTTTTTTTATGGGGTTGGATGAAAAGTTTGTTCAAAAATGGAAAATTATGAGACTAGAATTCCTAAAACAATATCAAGATTATTTCCAAGCTAGGGATTCACGAGGAGAAATGTTAGGGACCTAACCTCCATAACCCCTCATGTAGATAGATTTATATGGTTTCCATGTAATAAAGGACAACATTACGTAATAAGGCTTATTTAATAAATGTGAACAAGTCAATGTGAGAAGACCTAATATAAGCTTCCACTTATAGAATGATCTTTCTCTAAAATGTTCTTTAGAAGATAAAATTAGTATAAATAAGGTTAGAAGGCATGAGCAAGATTGTCTTGAGAATTATTGTAATAGATCTCTGTTATGCTGGAGGTTTCCCCCTCAAAGAGGCAAGTGAACTTTGATTTCTTTTAATAAAGTTATTATTTATGGTATTGCTCTTCTCAATATTTTTTGGTTCCATTGATATCTGCTGAATATTCTTATTTTTCATATTATATTACATTTGGTATCTTAAAAGTGGTATCAAATCAATTTCCTTGGCTGGAATTGTGGGAAATTTATTTTTCCATGGTAGAGATGTGTATTGTTGATGTATTTAAATCACAAGGATCTATCATTCAATGGGTAAAACTATAGTGGGGAAAACTACACATAGGCAATACAGATGGTTTCACGAGGTTGCCTAGAAACCTAATTTTCACCCTTGTTGGAAATATTTGTAACCCCTATTGGTACCCCTCAAGTAGTACCACATCAGACATAATATGTACATGATGATCACTCCCATGTATCGATAGGTATATCGGGAGATCTACATGTCTCCATAAACCATCCCTATATCAATAGATTGGCTGCTTGACTACTATAGTAAAACCAAGAATAACACTCAGGGAAGATACTCTCTAGTACCTAAGTAATCGAGCATTACGACTAAGGGTATAGTAGAGTCTCCTTAGTTGGTGCTCTTAGATATTGTGCCCAATACTACTATTCAACCATGCTTGCATATCAGAGAGCCATAGCACAAGGAAAACCCTTTTCCATGTGCACCCTGCAAACCATAACCCAAGTGTAAGATACCAAACAAGGAATAGAAAGGATATTTTGGTTGCACAACCTTGCCTCCTGCATCTTGGTGGTGAAATTACTACACATTTTTCCTATTAACAATTTGGACATTTGGACATTATAGTATATTTCGGGTCGGAGTATAACTCTACAAGAGTAATACATAAAAAATTATGGGTCCTATCCACACCCTTATTTGAGACCTATATTATTGGATTCCCCTTTTTGACCTAATCACGATGATCCATATCATTTTAAACCCTTTTTTAACCCCATGGACCCATACCCTTCCCGACACCCTTATTTCTCACGTATTCTATTGGTTTCCTCTAATTTCCCTAATCATAGTGGTATATATTACTTATCTGATTTTTTTTACCATGGACCCACTCCTCATCCCTTCATGGTTTCCACCCGCGAAGAAGAAACCAATCAAAAACTAAATAATGACCTTACTTCCCTTCAGGCCAAAGTGAATAATGACATTCCTACCATTCATTCCAAAATGGAATACATGTAGGATCAACTAGGTATCCAAATTGATCAACACACTTCCACTCTCAAACAATTCATGAACAAATTCCATGGTCCTTCCTCCTCATACCCACCTCTTTGTATTGAAGGTATTGAATCCAACTAGCCTATGCATGCCAACTCCCTACCTTGTGACCCCCATATTCCCATAGTTGAGGTGAACAAATTTGATGGCTTGGATCCAACATCCCAGGTCACTCAAATGGAACATTGTTTCTCCCTGCATGACATTACTGATTATTTGACCAACCTTCATTACATAATTCTCTAGTTTTATCTAGAACGATGGAAATGGTAGTAATGGCATTGAAATGCACACCAAGGGAATGTTTCTTGGTCACAATTTGTTGCAAATTTGTATGAACGCTTTGACATGGACACCCACCATTTAGCACATATGACCAGGTTGAAACAGTTTGGAACAATGAAATATCTTATTGCTACCTTTGAGCACTTGGATTTCCGAACGGAGGGCATGCCATCTTCTTTCTTCAGGGATTTCTTTATCAGTGGCCTCAAGGATGAAATCTGAGCCCATGCCATAATGGATCACCCCAAGACTTGGTTTGAAGAAAATAAAAGTGTCAAGGAGGCACAATAGGTAATCTTGTCCCAGAGTAGAAAGCTCACTTTTATTCCCCACCCTAATCCCACCATGCCTGCCTCTTAGGAAACTCCTCTCAAGGTCCAAACATTAACACATGAGGGAATGGATGAACTCCATATCAAGGGCCTTTGATATAATTGTGATGATAAATACTTTCCTGGAAACAAGTGTAAAGAACAATTTTTTTTTATGTCCATTTCATAGGATGTTTCTGATGAATATGTTGAGGATTCACCTGAAGCAATCCTACCTCAAATAGATAATATCACACCACCCTATGATCCTCCCAAAATTGAACCTTAATTTCGTTGAATGCTTTCACTAGATTTTCGGCTCCCTAAACCCTCAAACTGATTGGTTACATTAAGCATAGGAAAGTCATCATCCTAGTTGATAGTGGCAACACTCATAATTTCATTCATCACCACCTTGCCCAAGAAATCAATTGCTATATCTATGTTGTCAACAATTTTCAAATCACTATTACCAATGATAGTTCCTGTAATAACCCTCTACATACAATAAAAATAGGTGAATAAAAACAACTTTGTAATGAGCTTATCGTTACTAAACATCAAAGTACAAACAAAAACATGAAGGAAGAATATATATATTTACTTGTGTTTAACTTAAACATAACACATCTATTTTCAACATTATAACATGCATTTAAATAAGTATCCTATACGAAATATTAATCCACTTAATCAAGAAGTAATGATAATTCATCAAAATGATGTAATATTACGACAACAAGTAATTTGTCTATCTTTAACTAAGGTTGCACAATCCCGTGCACATATCTTACACTAAACTATAGTAAATTGTGCAACAAGGAAAAGTGTAGTGACATCTTCCAATCTTCTTTTTGGTTGCGCAGTCTAGAGCACTCATTATATTAATAAATTGTGCAATACAATTTATACTTGAAAAAAAAAAAAAGTTAATAACTCTCATTTCCTTTCCAAAACTTAGGCTCAATTATAAGAAATTTATCTTAACTATTTCTAACGAATATAATTTTTTTTATATTATAATAATTCTATAATATTTTTTCAAATTGATTCCAAAAATTCTCGTTGAAGACCAAAATTTGTCTAGAATGAAAAATAAGAATAAATCATGTCCATAACATAATATAATAGTGTAATCATGTCCATAATATAATAGTGTATTAATGTTCTGTTGCTCATTGCAAGTGGAGGTATGTATCAATTTAATTTAAGGACGTGGTATATATATAGGAAATTAAGAGGATCTAATCAATTCCTTTTCTTCTCTTTTAATGATATTGTATTTATATATATATTTATATATATATATATATATAGTGGTAGAGGACGTAAAGTATTTTGGTTCTCCATCCTCTTATTGAAATTTAGAGCCGAAAAAGATTGCATCGTATATACAACATTTAAAACGACTTTTACAATCATTAATTTTTAATTTTTAAAATATAATTTTATGATAATATGTTTATTTTTTATTATTTACCACTCTAAAAAGAGGAAACTAACTATAATATTGTCCTTTATTAAGGAAGTGATTTGGATTTCAAGGGATTCGTTTTGGATCTAATAGTTAAGAACATTTGTTTCCTCTTAAAAAGTCACAGGTTCAAATCCAAAGAGGTAGGGTATGTATACCTTTGTAAACTTGGAAAAGGGTCCCTTGTCCCACAAGCATAACCATCACTATATACCATATATGGATTTTTATATATATATATATATATATCCAACGAAATGGAAAAATATGATTAACCATTATCCTAATTTGTTTTTACGGAAAAGACTTGTGTATTGCTTATTTTTGTTTTTAATTACAAAAATACTAAGATAACTAACCCTTGGATTGAATGCTTCGAGAATCCAAACAAATAATCCTCATATTCAAGATATGCCCATGCTTATATATGTACATTGTGATGTCTATAGGTATAACTAGTCCATAAGAAATTTTGCAGTTCCAGTGTATTGATTTCTAATTTAGTATTTGTAAAGCGTTCCAAAAAATATATTACAACCATATTTAACCAGCAATATACTCAATTAATAATTTTATTCAAAATATCATTTGTGCAATTTAACAACGATTTACAACAATCTGTTTTTTTCTTTTGAAAACATAAAAATTAATCTTATTTTATTTCGATAACTTCTAATGAAAATCAAATCCTTTATTAAGGTACCAACAAAGGTTCCACATTTATACGGTTTCATAATTTAAATTTATCGTCCATGAATTTAATGACCATACAAATGAGTTCTATTGAACAATAAAAACTAAATTATAAAATACCGTAAACAACAACTTTGTTGATAAATGATGTCGATCTTCAACTTGGAGTCATGTGCATGCCCTCCATGCTTCTACTTGCTAATACAAAGAATTCACCAGTACCTCTTATTCTTCCCTCTTAGCCCCTCGAGCCGCAAAGGGGTGACACAAAAATTCTCAGAAATTAGCTCAAGCTTTTCCAAGCAAGGAGAGGCTTTCACCTCTTACACAAGCTTGCATCCCAACTCACACAAATAAACTTAGTCAATAGAAATTTCAAAAACATTTCATTCATCCATCAATAGGGTAATTTCTCTTTTCCTCGCCATTCATTATATAGGAAAAATCACCTTGACACATGTCATCTAATGCACAATTAGCTAATTTTTAATATTTAAATTAAATATTATTCACCCACAACACATGTCACAGTCTCCTCAAGTTGCACAGGGTAGATCCCTTTTTAATTTAAATAATTAAGCATTTTCCCTCACACCCACAATTAGTTCCTAAATTTCCTCTTAGTTGTCGCTTAGTTCCCCAATTACTTTTTTATTGTCTCTCCTAACTAATTTACAATTGGAGTTTGATTATGACTCTTCTCTTAACTAGGATTTAGAGTTTTAATTAACTTAGGATACTATTCTATGTTAACAACCCATTTTCTCATGAAAATATTTCATTTTAATTATTTTTTTAACAATATTTTCATGCACACATTGTGCACAAACCTAAATTTGTATTCTTATTCTCCCCTTTGCTAAAGCTTATTATTCTAAAATTCACATAACCCAATTTAATTGTATTTAGTCACAACACTTAGACTTTTGAGTATGTCTGTTTATAATTTAAATAAAATTTTGAACCTCTTCTCTAACAAAAATCTATCATTCTTTTTATTTCCTAAGGTATTCTATATTTTTATTCACTCAAATTTTAAACATGTGACGTGCTTTTCAAGACACACCTCCATGATCCAAGGGTGCCACTTGCCATTAACTAGTTTGGAAGTTGTCCAAAGCTTGGAGTCATTACTCCACTTCTCGACCTTGTGTGGGATTAAGTGATTACCGAGGAATAAAGAATCTTCCTTATTGCATGCCCCTCATAAATCCTCGTGAGTGACTATCTCAGTCTTCCCTCACCACATCTTGAACCTCTCATAACAAGATAGATGTTAACCTTTAGTTCAGGTTATGGTGGGAGTGCTAGTAGACTGTGACAAGAACACTACAACACCTCTCCCTCATCCATCTCATATATGTGTATGACTCATTTACTTCATATGTGAGTAGTATTAGCAAGCATCACATGCCTACATCCAATGACAAAGATAATATCAATAAATCATATCTAAAATATATAATTGAAATCATTATATAAAACATGTGTAATAAATCAAGTATTCATAACCAAAGTAAATAATTCGCTCTGTGACTCAATCTGGAGTCCACAAAAGTCGGTTGATGCCATTGAAATCATCATCATGTCACATTTCCTGCACACTCAGGAAACCTCATCATAATATTGGTCACTGCTATACATCAATATAATAACACATCAATTCCAATACTCAATCATAACATAAACATATAAAAAAAATTGATAATAGTAATGTACCATGTTTTAACTGGATCACTTGCTCACAAGTGTACTCAAAGAATAATTCAATATTTAAAAAGTGATCAGTGGAACTGTGATATGGATTTAGGAGCAGAACAAACATATTAACAGATTGAATACAATAAACACAGAGATATGAAGAATAACACATATGTCCAGTGAACAATATTTTCTATTGAATAAAGAAATAGGTTGAAATTGTAAAACTACAGAACTGAAACACTTGCTTGAATGGTGGTAATTATTTCTGAGAAGCGATGTGGCTGCTACACACATCTATATGATTAGAATGAATTACAATGAGGCTTTAGAGGCCCTTTTTTTATTACTTATGAATGCCAAAACCCTAGACATCCAAAAAACTATCCCTAGGAGGTGAAACGTCAAAAGTCATGTGAGCCCCTATGGGTAAGTTGGTACCTCAACTTCCCAGGGTCATAAATTTTGCATACGACCTTCGTTTTAGGCACCTGATAGCCCATTGGAAAGGTATTTCAGATAAATACACATTTTTTCATCAAAATTTAACTATGTCTATATTTTGACTGTGGCGAGCCAAAAAACACTGTTTAGGCCTCCAAAACGACCTTGGAAGTACAGGAAGATGTGTTGACATGAAAACATACAAAATAATCTAGTTGGATTAGGTGAGAGGCCTTCAATATCCACCTAGAATATGTGTAGGGATTCATACATCCCCATAAGTGTAGAACCCACAATTACAAAGAAGTACAGAAGAGCGTGTTGAACTAAAAATGGACAAGAGGATCCAGTTTGAATAGGTGGGTGGCCACCAATATCCAAGTAGATCATATATCCCCCCTTGGGAAGCAATGGTCTACATTGTGTTGAGTTCCCCCATTAAGTGAGGAAACTTCTGCTAGATTTGGCCTCGGGTGAGCCACTTTCCTTGGTGTAGGAGTTTCCCTACCTTGACAACTCGATAAAGTTGGATCCTCTTCTGGAAAGTTCCCTTGACCTGTATCTACACTATATGATCATTGGATGCTTGTTCCATATAATCAGGGTTGAGCTTTATGGGTGTCAGTTGTTCTGTGATATCTAAGGTGTCCAATAATGGTGGAAAATATGGTCAGAGGAGGTCCACATTGAACGTTGGGTGTAGACCAAGGAAGGGTGGAGTGTTGAGCTCAAAAGAATTGCTACCCATAGCCTTGGTGATAGTGTAATTCCGATAGTGAAGTGGGTAGAGATTCCGATGGGGCCCTGTGAGACTCTCCTTCTGCAAATGTAACCAAAATTTGTCGCCAACCTAAAACTGGTGTGGTACCCTGTGTTGATCATGGTGCTTCTTATACTTAGCATTGAATTTCTAAAAAATCTCATGTACTTGTTGGTAGATGTGTTGAATGTGCTCAATGAATCTGGTGGCTTTGTCGATCGCAAAATAATCATGGAAAGAGTATGTCGGTGTGCTAGAAAGAGGAAGTGAAACATCAATGGGTCACAAGGGTTGGAATCCTAGCCCCACCTGAAATGGGCTATGGTCGATGGAGCTATGGAGAGCCATGTTGCAATTGTATTGAACATAAGGGAGACTCTCGTCCCATGTATGTGGATTATTAGAGTTGTACATGTGCAGGATGTGCACAATCATTCGATTGACGACCTTTGTTTGAGGGTGGAAAGAAGTGGATTTTATGAGATTGGTGTCCAACAATGACCAAAGACTCGACCAAAATTTGTTGAGGAACCTCCTGTCTCAGTCGGAGATGATGCTATGTGGTATACCAAAGTGGACCCACACTCGTTCGAAGAAGAGCTTGGTAGTATATGTCATTGTGATATTATTCTTGTAGGGTCTGAGTATGGCCATCTTCAAAAACCGATCAACGACAAAAAATACGTAGTCATTTCCTTGCATGGTGGACGGAAGGCCAAACATGTAATCCATTCAGATGGAATCCCAAGGCTTCTTAGGAGTAGGAGGAGGGGTGTATAAGCCATGCTTCTTGATGGATGGCTTGTAAATGTCACAAGAAGTGCAAGATATGACATAATTTTGGACTTCATGTCGAATTTTTGGTCGATGAAAATGTTTCTGAAGAATGACCATAGTTTTTTCCATGCCAAAATGTCATGCCATCCAACTATAGTGGGTTTCCAAAATCATCTTTGGACGCTCTCTTGTAGGAACATAGAGATGGACCAAGTGGCATAATAGTCTGTCCTGAATGTGAAAATCAGTGATAGTCTCGCCTGTACCCAAGAGCTGATAGGTGGTAGTGAAGTCTGGATCTTGCTGATAAATTTGGGGCCACTCATATGCTTCATGTCCACAGGAATGGAGCAGAATGGTGAGTGCAGCCATGGGAGGTCGACTGAGGCAGACAACAACACGATTTGAGATAATTTTCTTATACTTCATGTTGATATGGAACTGTTGTAGGTAGGTGGATGTAACACCCCAGGTTTTGAGCCCCCATATTAAATAATGTATTGTTACACTACTGAGAGGCCAAAGTGCCCAAACAATTATTAAAAGGACAATGTGCCCAAGAAAAGTAATTTTTTCATCATTATTAATAATAAATACATCGTTGGTTGCTAGACAGACCAGGACTCGAGTTATACGGGGCTATGATTCCACAAGAGAGGGGGCTTAAGGGGATAAGAATTTTATTTTATATTTTATTCTCCATTTTTCTTAATGGATAATAACAGTTACGTGAGCTCCTTGGGAAAATTGGAAGAGGTTCTTGATCCCCACAGATTCCATAAACCTATCCCTCAAATGTTGGGGGAGGAAGGGGGGGGTTCTCTCTCACTCTCGTTTCTCATCCTCGTTCTACTGTTGGTCTCTTCACTCTTCCCTCATGCATTCATTCACTTGATTTTTCATTGTTTCGCGCCTTTCATGGAGATATCACTCCATTCATTTATTTCATCCACTCATCTTTCCTCATCCGTGTCTTGGCTTGGGGAAAGGAAAACGAATTGCTAAAGAGAAGCCATGGTATTGTTGGTTGTAGAGGTCACTGGTGTAATCCAACCATGACTTTAGGCCTATGTGTGTGAGATGCATTGGCCTGTGTCCATATTTTTTCCCAACTATGAGTCCTAAGAGTTCTAGTATGGATATTCTGAACCAGTTGTGTTGGATACCTGGAAGGAGAAGGACTACCTGAGGGACTACGTGGTAGAGAAGGGTGGGGGTCCATTCTCATGGGTGGTGTAAGCTGGGTAGAAGAGATTTGGGTACTTGTATTGCTATGAGTGTTGGGAAAGCATGTGAGAGATTAAGTGCTAATTGGTTCAGGAATCCAAGTAACACTCTGGAACTGTCCTTGTGGATCCATAGCCTTGGATCGGGGGTGACACTGTTGTTGGGATTTGGAAGAGTAGTGTCTGCAATTGGGTGGAATGTCCTTGGTCTGCAACTAGTTGGTGTCTTCTTTTATAAATATACATGCTCTCTGATTTGTTATTATTTACATGTATATGAATGTATTACATTGTGTATTTATTTATCGTTTAATTAAATCTTTGTAATATGCATGCTTGTTGGTTATTGTTGTGCATTTTTTTATATATTTTATTTTATGCATCCTTATTAATTTAAAATGGTATCAATAAGAGAAATAAGTCCAAGGGTGGGCCTAAAGGTAGCATACCCCCGACATGTGGTTGGCAAGGTATGTTACAGATTGGTATCAGAGCCTTTGGTTGAAACACCGGGCTGGTATGGGTCGAGTCTATTGGTCAGGGTCTTATGGTTGAGATCAAATTTTGACCTTGAATTTGAAAATCTCAGGAGGAATGGTGTTGCAGAATCTACGCAGGAGCTAGAATGTCAGAGATCCTTTGCAAGGGTTAGAAGGATCGTTTCTGTCCCATTCGAATTCAAGAGCGATCGCCAGTGTGGGATAAAGAGAGATATGAGATCATTAGATTGGGGGTCAGGTGAACAAGGGTCATCCGATGAAGGCGAAGCAAAGGTTAAGTCACAACCGTCAAATATCATTGGAGAGAAATCGTTGTTGGGGAGGAATTGTGAGGATCAAGAAGAAAATCAAAGTTTCTGCAAGTTGTGAGCTCACAATCACTCAGGATCATTGATCTTTCTAGATCAATAGATCAACGGTGGATATCGATCTCACTACGAATGATCATATTCACTTTGCGAATATTGGCAAGAAAATTAAAGAGTGAGTGAGTTGAGTCTTTGCAATCACTTATGGACGTTGATCTTCAAGTAAGGGACATATGTTAGGTGATCTCGTACTCCAAGAGGAAACAAGAACATGTTGAGTTATTAAAGGACTCCCAAAATCCCAAATCTCCGAAGAGTTGGATTAGATCCAGACCGTTGATCAAAGTGGACATGTGGCATGAGACCCTGCACTCCAGCAGATAACCACTTTAGAAGAAAGACGGATGTGAAAAGCCAGAACTCACGAAATCCTGAAGCTCCGAACAACCGAAGTAGATCTAGACTGTTGATCAAAGTGTACATGTGGCAAGAGATCTTTCTTTCTAACGGATAACCACTTCGGAATAAATATGGATGCGAAAATCCAGAATTCTCGAAGGCCCAAAGGCCGGAGTACATATCGATCGTTGATTCTAGAAGACACATGGAAATAGATCTCATAGTCCGCGTTAGCACTCTGTAAATTTGTTTGGCTGATAAAAAAAATGATAGAGGTAACCTACAAACCAAATTTAGGTTGGATTCTGACCCTTCCAACCAGAGAGGGCTATCTCAAACATGTAGAGACTGAAAATAATCAAAATGATTTGGCAATAGACCCACAGAGGTCATATTTTATGATAGGACGGTCTTTTTAAAAGGTTTGGTAGGACAAACAAGAGAACAAGGCCATCAAGCAATGGGTTCAACTCCTGAAATCATATGAATATTTACAAGATATGTATTCATGAGAGAACAAAGGAAAAATAGGCACTGTGTTCATCCAAATAAGATATATGAGATGGTAGTTGGAAAGAAAGGAAAGACCACTATGAAAAGAGGAAGACAACATAGGATGAACCTCTTGGTATAGATTTAGAAGAAGAAACATAAAGGTGGGCTACCAAAAATAGAGAACCAATCGAGGGTGAATTTATGAACTAGAAACTAATAAACACATAACAAGTATAATCAATGTGAGAAGGAATACCAGCAAGACAAATTTCTTCTTTTACTTAAATATTATTACTAGTAGCAAAACACATTCATGAATATGAAATACATGAAAACATATTGAACATCATCACCATGATGAATCTCGGCTATCCAAGAAAACCTTCTCTTCTTGTATTAAAATTCATGAGAAATAAAAAAAAAATTCCTGCTACGAAGGCAGGCCCCTCTCCAGCGAGTCGAACTGCTTCTTTTATCTTTTTAACCCTATTTATAGATAAATTACATATGAGGCCAAGAAAAATGGTTCATTCTTTCCAAGAGTCCAAAAATAGACATTGGTTATAGAGGGACTAGCTCATCAAAACTGAAATCCTA
Source organism: Picea engelmannii (assembly GCA_009831015.1). Classification (NCBI taxonomy): domain Eukaryota; kingdom Viridiplantae; phylum Streptophyta; class Pinopsida; order Pinales; family Pinaceae; genus Picea; species Picea engelmannii. The sequence goes on along the minus strand of ML780150.1, from coordinate 365,436 downwards.
CTTTCTAGGGAATAGTTACAAGCAGAAACCAAAATACCTGGGATGCTTCCACTAAATGCCACTTGTATACAGTATCAAAAGATCCCCTGAAATATAAACGATTTATCTTTTCATGTAGTTTTATTTTAGGTTTTCAATCTCTTCCATTAACGTGTCAAGCCATCTAGGCTGATTTTCTTCAATGCTTTTTACGGTTCCATCTTTAGCCTCCTCCTTTCGTTGTTTTTTCTTTTTGCTTACACCAACTTGCATGTTGTATCAATCCGCAGATCCATTAATAATCAAATCCTTAATAATAGGATTCATCCTGATCTCTTCACCTAATCTTGGCTCATCGAAAGATTTTTCATGAGATTCTGTTGTTAGAATTTGTGCAGCATGCCTTTCTCTCTTTTTGTTTGATAATTCTATCATATTCTTCGAACTTCATGATTTGTTGAAAACCATTGAATATTTCTCCTCGGATTCCTCTGGTTTGTCAGGAAACATGGGCCTATTTCCCTCAAACTGCATATGATTTGGGCAAGCGATTCAATTTGCAGATATCTTGTTTTGGAATAAGCTGTTAATTTCCCAAAATAGAGTACTCTCACCTAGGTTTTGAGTAACAGTCGCAATCAAGTATAATCATTGGCTACTGACAAAAAATACTTATGGGGATAACGACCTCTCACGTTTGGCTATCAACTTGTAATGATGAGTATCAGATCGTTTTTTTGGTGGCTCTTATTTGGTACTGTGTTGACGAATGGTACACAAGCAGGTTTCTTGGGGTGATTTGACTTGCCATCAAGTTTCATTGTCACGTGTAGCCCTCATATTAGACTCAATTAATGACATTTAACATGTCATTTTGGGGGTGCGATGGGGTGGTTTTGAGGCAACCCTCATTTCACCCCAAAATACACTAGAAGATACCATGTACCTTTGCAGGGAAACCATGACTGAAATTTCGGGACCGCTTAGATATTTTAAGCTCTGAGTCATTTCAAACTCTGAAATCTATCCCAACTGTTGATCTCGACGAATGGCGATCTATGTCCTTTTGATCCCAATTTACTTAACGCCTTCGCTAATATTAATATCTTATGTCATTTTATGACCCTTCCCCAAATTTATCTGACTTCCAAATCAGTTTAGCACCTCGCTAAGCCTTGAAATCTCGATTTTACACCAAAAATTTATATGGTGATAATATGGGCTCCAACCAGGGATGTTACCCTCCCAAAGAGGTAGAAAATAACTTGTAGACCCTGTGCCTGATCCATTGGGCTTCTCCCAAAACATGATTGTGTACCCTGCTTCGACCTGTCACCAGTGTCTGCTGAAAACCAAAGTCTACACACTACTCTCAATTGGAGAGTAAACATTAAATACATCACTAAAATCCGACCGTACATACTATTGAAAATCCAAAGTGAAAAATTCTTTACCAACAAGCTTATTCTCACCTACCTACCCTAACTGTTGAAATGAACTGCCAATTAAGTGAAATAATAATGCTAATGCAACCATGCAAGCATTTTATCCACTGTTTGTTCCATTTGCACATGATTTCTCCAAAACATGTTTATTGATAATTCATTCAAGAATTTACCTATAAATTCAAATCTCAAAAAAATTAAAACATTGGGACTGTTTACTGCCTCCAACAAAACTACAAATGGATCCTCTAAAACATGCACAAAACAACAATCATGTTTCACCCCTTCCACTGCATCCTTGTTTTCATGTGATTTAACCTGTTGATTGCCACCAAGAGGCTAAAAAAATTGTTGAGACTACTGGAAATAACAATCTTCTGAATCATAAGATAGTGTTGACTGAAATGAAACCCCTGGTGAAAAGAAACCCATATCTAACACTGACGTTGATTGACCATCATATTTATTTCCAAGATGGTAGTTGAGTACAACCTGCAAATCTGAACTGAAATAACCTTCCACGTAATCAGCATCACGGTCATCAAATGCATGAGAAGGTTGTTGGTCTTCCTTATTGATAACAATTTGCTCATGTAAAATAGTGTCATTGTGAATGCAGTCAGACTTCCCTTCTTCCTCTGTTATCTCATGATTTACTTTCAACAATTCAAAGGAAGAAAAACATAATGGAATGTACATTTCATTTGCAATTCCACTTCTTTCTTCATATTCAACATCATGCTTGGAGGATTTCTGATTTGAAATATTATAAATATTTTTCTTCAGCAATTTGAAAGAAGAAAAACACAATGGCAAGGTTCTTTCACCTTATTCAAAACCTTCTTCATTTTCTTCACTGTTGTCATATGCACATTTTTCAATTTCTTTGGATTGTTGAACACACTCATTTTCAGATTCTTCTTTGATGAATGTCTGCAATTTTGAACTAACAAGGCCTTCTACATAACAAGTAACATGGTCATCAAACACATGGGATTATTTATGCAAATTCTTGTCAATTTGTTCCAGTGAATCAGTGTGATTTGGCATCAACACACATTCCTTTGCTTCAATGATGATCTTAGAATTTTATTTCAACAATTTAAATGAAGAAAAGCATAAAGGTAAATAATTCCCTTAAGCTAATTCAATACTTTGTTCTTTGTAACTGTGATATGTAGGCTGATTGCTCTCATTACACTGCTGAAAAGGAACATTTTATGATAGAGAAAATGCAAATGGTTGTTCTAGGAATTCAACATCATAATCATCATCATAGTCATCATATATAGGCAAATCAACAACATTTGCAATGTCATGTAACAAGGAAAATATTTTAACATCAACTTGTTCTTCAACAAGATGATTTGCAAATTCATCTTCTCGATTGTCTACAAATGAATACATAAAACAATATGCCCCATGCTTATCATGGGATGGATCAGAAGCTAAATTATCACCTTCTCTTTCAATAAGTGGAATATAATCCTTTTCAAAATCATTAGCATTTAAAACTTCATGAGGGCATATGATATTATTAACTCTCTTCTCAAGATTCAAATAAACTATTTTTTGTTCATATTCACTGTGATGTTCTTTAGCACCCAACTCCTCATTTCGGATCTGTTTACATGTTTGGATATTGTGTGAATCTCTTGAGAATCATTAAACAATTATTGTAAGGACTTAGGTCTTCTTTCCATCAAGAGGAAAGGAAAATATGGACAAAGATTTGTTGTATAATGGAGCATGGCAGCAAATTCAGTGGGTTGAATTTATTTGGGCAAATTGTAATAGATACTACAAAAATTCCTACTAAATGTAGAAATAGTTTCATTTCTCTACCTTATCAAGGCATATAACTCTATAAGTTGTAGATCAAAATATTTCTTCTTGCCCCAAAACTTCAAAAATACATTCTTCAATTCCTCCCATGAGCTAATTGTCTCTGGATGCAAATGTTTAAACTAGTCTTTGGTATCCCCTTTCAAGGATTGAGAGAAGGCCCTTATACAAGCATCATCATGATCAATCTCAAACAAATATTTAAAATGTTCAAAATCTTGGATTTGTTTTTCAGCTGTGATGGCATTAGGTTCTCCATAAAATACAGGTAGGTACTTTTAGTTCTTTGGAGGAAAATCATGAAGCAAGTGAGGTAATTTTAAGGGTCTGTATCTATGTTGAATCTTGGAGGGTGTTGGATCAAGTACAAGAGGTGAAATATCATCCTTGGTTTCAAGAGGCTCATCAACTTGGTTATGGTCATCACATGGCTCTGATGGGAAATTTTGATGAAAATTAGTGATACATTGAGGATATGTATGTACAAATTTAAGAGGAGGATATAAAATTGCAATATTCTCATTATCATCATTTGAATGCAACATGTAAAGAAAAAATTGTTTAGCATGTTCAAGAAAGGACAAAAGGTAATTAATAACAAAAAATATTATGTCTTGGAAAAAACTCAAGTTTAGGTACTTGTTTTATCCCATGATGTCCTTTCATACCTCTGTCAAGGGATATCATATTCCAGTGGAGTCTCTGAATCACATTTGAAGCTTGAGTGGAGTCGCCAATAAAATCTTTAGGCTATTGAGTCTTTAGACAGTGGAGTCGCCATGAAAATTTTGAATTCTAGATTCTTGAAAATGGAGTCGTCGGGTGAATGATGTACAACCTTTCTGTGTCAGAATACTTTTCACCATCAGTACTCAGATCTGAACTTTGTCATTTCTCCCAGGGAATATTTCACCTTCTCTCCCCGACAATGGCACCATAATGTTAGCACTCTGTAAATTTGTTTGGATGATAAAACAAATGACAGAGTAACCTAGAAACCAACTTTAGGTTGGATTCTGACCCTTCCCATGAGATAGGGCTCTCTCAAACATGTAGAGACTGAAAATACTCAAAAATATTTAGCAATGGACACATAGAGGTAAAATTTTGTGATAGGATGGGATTTTTAAAAGGATTGGTACGACAAACAAGAGAACAGGGCCATTAGGCAATGGGGTCAACTCTTGAAATCATATGAATATTTACAAGCTATGTATTCCTAAGAGAACAGAGGCAAAATAGTCATTTTGTTCATCCAAATAAGCTATATGAGATGGCAGTTAGAAAGAAAGGAAAGAACACTATGACAAGAGGCATCTAACAAAAGATGAATCTCTCGGTATAGATTTAGAAGAACGAACATAAAGGTTGGATACTGAAAATAGAGCACCAATCGATGGCGAATTTCTGAACCAGAAACCAATAAACACATAACAAGTATAATCAATGTGAGAAGGAATACCAACAAGATAAATTCCTTCTTCTATTTAAAGATTATTACTAGCAGAAAAAAACATTCATGAATATGAAATACAGGAAAACATATTGAACATCAACACCATGATGAATCTTGACTATCCAATAAAACCTTTTCTTATTGTATTAAAATTCACGAGAAATCAAAAAGTTTTATTGCTACGAAGGTAGGCCCCCCTCTAGCCAGTCGAACCAATTCTTTTATTTTTTTAACCATATATATAGATAAATTACATATGAGGCCATTAAAAATGAGTCATTCTTTTCAAGATTCCAAAATTAGACATCGGTTATAGAGAGAGTAGCTCATCAAAACTGAACTCCTACTTTCTAGGGAACAGTTACAAAAAGAAAACCGAAATACCTAGGATCTTTCAACTAAATGCCACCTGTCTACAGTATCACAACATCCGATGAAATATACTCAATTTAGCTTGTCATGTAGTTTTATTTTAGGTTTTCAATCTCTTTCTTTAATGTGTCAAGCCAACTAGGTTGATTTTCTTCAATGCTTTTGTGATCCGGATTATTTTCGCACGAAATGAGATCGGAGATATAATAAAGAAATGCACAGAGATATCACAGATATTCAATAATATAATAGAAATATATCAGAGATGCAACCATAAACACAGATATACAATAATACATGATTTCTATTAATGAAATAAATGTACAGAAACTGTAAGATACAGAGTGAAAGACTCGATAGAATGGTGGAAGATTATCTCTGAGAAGAGATGTGACGGCTACTCGCATTCGCAAGAAGATGGTTACAATGAGTCTCTGAAGGCATTTTTACAATAAACAAGAATGCAAAAAGTCCTAGACATCCAAAAACCTAACTCTAGGATATGAAGCGCCAAAAGTCATGTGGGCCCCGTTTGGGTAAGTTAGTACATCAACTTCTCGAGGTCGTAACTTTTGCATACAATCTCTGTTTTAAGCGTATGATAGCTCATTGGAAAGGTATCATTGAGAACCTCGATCTCGAAAAACCTTCATTTGGGCCCTCAAAATGGCCCTGGAAGTTAAAAACTGCTAAAAATAGTAAATTGCCAAATTTGCGAGAAAATTGTTTTGAGCTAGTTGAAAAAGGTGGGTGGCCATCGATATCCACCTAGATCATTTTGACTATTCCAGCTTTAGCCTCCTCCTTTATTTTTTTTTTCCTTTTGCTTACACCAACTTGCATGTTGTATCCATCCACGAATCCATTAATAATCAAATCTTTCATAATAGGATTCATCCTAAATTCCTCGCCGAATCTTGGCTCATCAACTGATTTTGCATGAGATTTTGTTGTTAGAATTTGTGCAGCATGCCTTTCTCTCTTTTTATTTGATAATTTTGTCATATTCTTCGAACTTCCTGATTTGCTGAAAACCGACAAATCTTTCTCTCAGATTCCTCTAATTTGTCAGGAAACATGGGCCTATTTCCCTCAAACTACACATGAGTTGGACGAGCGATTCGATTTGCAGATATCGCATTATGAAATAAGCCGTTAATTTCCCAAAATATAGTACTCTCACCTAGGTTTTGAGTAACAGTCATAATCAATTATAATCATTGGCTACTGACGAAAAATCCTTATGGGAATATCGACCTCTCATGTTAGACTATCAATTTTTAATGATGAGTATCAGATCATTTATTTGGTGGTGCTTATTTGGCACTGTGTGAATGAATGGTACACAAGTAGGATTCTCGGGGTGATTTGACTTGTCGTCAAGTTTCATTTTCACATGTAGCCCTTGGATTAGACTCAATTAATGAAATTTAACACGTGATTTTGGGGGTGCAATGGGGTGGTTTTTAGGCAACCCTCCTTTTTCCCTGAAATACACTAAAAGATGCAATGTACCTTTGTGGGAAATCCATGACTGAAATTTATGGACCGCTTAGATATTTTAACATCCGCGACATTTAAAACTCCAAAATCTCTCTAAAATGTTGATCTTGGTGGATGGAGATCTATGTCCTTTCGGGCCCAATTTACTTAACTCCTCAGCCAATTTTAATCTCTTCTGTCATCTTCTGACCCTTCCCCAAATTTATCTGACTTCCAAATCGGTTTAGCACCTCGCTAAGCCCTGAAATATTGATCCTACACTAAAAATTTAAATGGTGATAACAATCCAAATACTTGGTAGTATGAGGGTTTTAAAGTCTCTACAAGTGAAAAGTATCGAAGCATTGAAGTAATATAGGACCATCCATCCAAAAACTGTATTAAGATGAAGACCGTCGATCTCGTGAAGCCTCCATATGGGGGCAATGTCGTCCATTTGATGGGATATTAAATCTCAACCATCTGATCCTTGTGGTGGAACTAATGGAGATTTCGGCAAAGGGTAAATATGGGAGGAAACAGGAGTTAACAATAGAGAAAAAAGGAAGGCCAAAATCTAGAGGAATTGGTCTCGACACCGGTCCCATGCACGGGTAAAAAAAAGGGCTTGAGAGGTAACTTAGCCGTGGGTTTGTGGCTCGCAAAAGCCCCGTGTGAAAGAAAATAGAGCGAGGAGATGAGGAAGGGACTAAGCCATGGATTCGAACCATGGTCACTTGAAACCTGGTTTGAGGGAAGTGCCTATGCAGAATGAAATTTTTTATTAGCCAAGGATAACAGGACACTGTTATTTTGTGGAGAATGGGGATATATTCTTCATGAACTAAGAAGAAAAGGACCTGTAGCATTGTTTGGAAAATTTATTTATATGCATGATTCTAACAAAATGGTCACTTGCACATTTTGCAAAATTAAGAAATTTAAACATATCATCTCAGAATGGATATTTGAGAGATGGAATAAGGTGAGGGGGACTCCAACCATTTTAAATAGGCCAAAGGACAAAATACCAGAGTTGGTAATGTAGAGATAGAGTCCAATGGACGCAAGGGCAGAGGAGAGAAAGAAACATTAATAGAAACTATAAGAAGCCTAAAAATAGAAGTGCATAGCTACAAAGCAGACAATGAGAGTATGATGAGAAGGAAAAGTCAGATAACTGCTCGAGTTTTGTAGAGCTTAAACCAATTACAGAGGAAAACAAGGAATGGCTTTGAGCCAAGGGAAGAAGGAAGGTTTCGTGGAAGAAGAGGTGATCGTGGAAGAGATGGTTATTCATGAAGTGATAGAAGAAATCACAAACACCACTCACCTCCTTAGTTAACAATAATTGTTTATGCATCAAAATATTCTGTAAGAATTCCAGAGGTGTCTCTTGTTAGGAACCAAAGAACGAGACAAAAAGTGGACAGTTTGCAAGGAGAGTCGAGGAAGCTTAAGACACCCTCCTTTGATGGTGAAAAATAAACAGAAGATGATGGTGAAACATGGTTTCTTGGACTCGGGAGATATTTTCAATTGCATAACTATTCATCAAACCTAGAATCCATAATTTCCACCTACCATTTACACGGGAAAGCTGCAATGTGGTGGGATCAACTGAAGAAATTTGAACATATTAATGAGAATAGGATCACTTGGAAGAAGTTTAAGAAATACTTCCAGAAGGAGTACCTCTCAGAGAATTTCTATGACAAGAAAATGCAGGAGTTCTTTGAACTCAGGCTGGGAAGCATGATTATGGCAGAATATGAGAAGAAGTTCTTGGGGTTGTTAAAGTATGTCAGTTTCATTAATGATGAGAAGGTGAAAACACAACGATTTATAAGTGGACTACCCACCTTTTATAAAGAAACAATTAGGTATGATGAGCCCAAGACCTTGACTGAGACCATCGGGAAGGATAAATACATGTATGAGCAAGGCTAGGGAAGAGAATCCCTGCATAAATCTTGGAAGTATAAGAAGAAGGAGAAGTTTGATCAAAGGAGGAAAGGATTAAAACCTCCCTTCAATAGGAATGAGCCTAATAGAAATAATCAAGATTAGTATGCTAAGGGTGAATCCAAGAAAGAATAATCCTTGGGAAAAAGGGGAAGACCACCAATACAATGTTGGGGATGTAAGGAAGATAACTTGTAGAAGGATTTCCCACACAGAAAGGATAGAGTAAATACTGTGCACAACATCCAAGAGGATACAACATTAAGAGATATGGGAAGGATTTATGCAGCCTTAGATGACGGACAAGAGAAATACCAGTCCAATATGATCGAGGTGGAAGGTAAGATCATAAATTATCTTGTTTCCATTTTAATTGATTCGGGATAAATTCATTGTTACAATGATCCTAAAATAGTGGATATATTACATTTGGAGAAAAGTAAACTTGGATAATCAAGTTTTCTTTAGTTAGCCATTGGAACCACAAGGAGAATCCATGACATGGTCATAAATTGTTCCATAAGTCTTAATGGTGTGAATACTAATGTTGATCTGAATATCATACCCTTGGGGTCTTATGATATTCTAATTGGAATGGATTGGTTGGAAGAGCATCATGTTGTCCCAGATTGTCATAGAAAGAAACTTACATGTCTTGATGGAGATGGAAAACAGAGCACTGTGAAAGGAGTTCCAAGACCCATCTCTATAAGGGAGATTTCAGCGTTACAGCTGAAAAGATGTTTTAGAAAAGGTTCTCAATTATATGTAGCTCATGTGGAAGAGCCAGAAAATACAAAGGGGCCAAGCCTTCAAGATTCCTCTGTACTACAGGAATTTGAAGATGTATTCCAAGAAATACCAGGGCTACCACCAAGAAGAGAGATATATTTCTCAATTGATTTAGTTCCAGGAGTTTCCCTGGTGTCAAAAACACCTTACAAAATGAGGACACTGGATTTAAAAGAATTACAAATGCAGTTGGAGGAATTGTTAAAGAAAGGGTACATACGTCTAAGTGTTTCACCTTGGGGAGCACCAATACTTTTTGTAAAAAATAAGGATGGAACCTTGAGGTTGTGTATTGACTTTCGAAAATTGAATAAGTATACTATAAAGAAAAAGTATCCTCTACCTAGAATTGATGAACTTTTTGATCAGATAAGAGGAACAAAGGCATTTTAAAATATTGACCTAAGGTTAGGATACCATCAAGTAAGAATCAAGGAAGAAGACATTCATAAGATGGCCTTTAGAACCAAGTATGGGAATTATGAATTTGTAGTGGTGCCATTTGGACAGACCAATGCACCAGCTGTATTTATCTGCTTAATGAATGGAATATTCAAAAATTATTTGGATAAGTTTGTCATAGTATTCCTAGATGACATACTTGTCTATTAAAAGTTTGAAGAGGAGCATGAACATCACTTAAGACTAGTATTGCAAGTGCTGAGAGAACATCATTTTTATGCCAAGATGAGTAAGTGTTCTTTTTATCAAAATTAGATCCATTACTTGGGACACATTATTTTAGAGGAGGGAATAACAGTACATCCAAAGAAGATTGAATCCATTAGAGGATGTCCAACACCCAAAAATGTGTCAAAAGTCAAATATTTTATGGGATTAGTTGGCTACTATAGAAGGTTCATAGTAGGGTTCTATAAGATTTCTCATCCCATAACTTCTTTGCAAAAGAAGGGAACTATATTTGAATGGACACCTAAGTGTGAAGATAATTTTAATATGTTGAAGGAATTACTTACTAGTGCACCTGTGTTAAATATTGTTGACCCAAATGAAAGTTTTTTGGTATGTACAGAGGCATGTAAGGAAGGACTTCAGGGATTCCTCATGCAAAATAGACATGTCATTGGTTATGAATCCAGAAAACTTAAGGAACATGAGAGGAACTATGCCACACATGACTTGGAGCTTGCTTCCATTGTCCATGCCTTGAATATGTGGAGGCATTATCTCACGGGGAATAGATTTGAATTAAGGACAAACCACATTGGCCTGGAGAATATTTTGATCAACCAACCTTGAATGCCAAGAAAACAATATGGATGGAACTTGTAAGTGAATATGATCTCTATATCAAACATATCAAAGGAAAAGAGAATAAAGTTGTTGATGAACTTAGTAGAAGAGTGCATCTCATGCATGATATTGCTGTCAGTATGCATAAGTCAAACTTGAAGAGAAGAATTTTAGATGATTTTGTTACAGATCAACATTACCTATAGGTAAAGGAAATATTACAGCAAGGAGATGTATAACAAAAAATAAAGGACTATGAGATAAAGGAAGATGGATTACTTATACATAAGAATAGAATTTATGTTCCTAGTTCTGGAGAACTAAGGAATTTGGTGTTGAAGGAAATGCATGATGTTCCTTATGTTGGACATCTCGGTTGCCAGAAAATGATTACAGCAGTAAGAAGCCAATTCCTTTAGTCGATAATGAAAAAGGATGTTGCTAATTACATATCTCAATATATGGAATGCCATAAGGAGAAGGTTGTGCATAGGCACCCAACGGGTTTGTTGCAACCATTACCGATCCTAGAGAAGAAATGGGAAATGATAACCATTCATTTCATAACTAAATTACCCAGGACATCAAGACAACATGATCCAATCATGTTGGTGGTTGAAAAATTAAAAAAAAATCTACTCATTTTGTTCCTGTAAAAACAACACATACAACGATTAATATTACAGAAATTTACATGAGGGAGATTGCTAGGTTGCATGGGATACCTAGGAAAATTGTCTCAGACAGAGATACAAAGTTTACCTCCAATTTATGGAGGGGATTGTTTTAAGGACTTGGTAAAAATTTAAACTTTAGCACAACATACCATCCACAGTCACATGGGAAAACAGAGAGGGTCAATCGAATAATTGAAGATATGATGAGAATGTATGTGATAGATAAGCCATCTAAGTAGGAAGATTGCTTTCACTTGGTTGAGTTTGCATATAATAATGGGTATCAAGATTCATTGAGAATGAGCCCATTTGAAGCCTTGTATGGTAGGAAATGTAATACTATAGTGAGTTGGGATAGCCCAACAAATAGAGTGGTACTTGGGTCAGAGTTGTTCAAGGTTATGGAAGACCAGATGGTTAAGATCCAACATAATTTAAAGGAAACTTAGGATAGACAGAAAGTTTATGCAGATAAGAATAGGACAACTAGATAATTTAAAGTAGGGGATCATGTACTTCTGAAAGTGAAGCCGAAGAAAATCTCCTTGAAATTGGGTAGTTGTACAAAGATGGCAACCAGATTCTATGGTCCATTTGAAATATTGGATAGAATAGGGCCAGTTTCATACATGCTTTCATTGCCTGCTTCCATGAATGTGCATACTGTATTTCATGTATCTTTGATAAAGAAACATATACATGATCCTAATCATGTTGTTTATTTGCATATGATTCAAGTAGAGATAGAGGGAGACTTTCAGGTCCATCCAGTGAGGGTATTGGATAGAAAAGTCAAAATGATTCGGAATCGAGTTATAGAGCTAGTAAAATTTCAGTGGACCTGCTACGGTCTTGAGGATGCTACTTGGGAGCATGAAGATGCCATATGGGTAGAGTACCCACAGCTTTTTGAATAAATTTTGAGATTTTGATCTGTATTTTGTATATTCACTAAGGACAGTGCCAAAATAAGGGGGAGTGGATGTAACACCCCAGGTTTTGTTCCCCCATGTTAAATAATGTATTGTTACAGTACTGAGAGGCCAGAGTGCCCAAACAATTATTAAAAGTGCAGTGTGCCCAAGAAATGTAATGTTTTGATCATTATTAATAATAAATACATCATTGGTTGCTAGAAAGACAAGGAATAGAGTTATAGGGGGCTATGATTCCATAAGAGAGGGGGCTTGAGGGGCTAATCATTTTGTTTTATATTTTATTCTCCATTTTTCTTAATGGAGAATAGAAGTTACATGATCTCCTTGGGGAAAGGCCAAGAGATTCTTTGTCCCCACAGATTACATAAACCTATCCCTGGCCTGGTGGGGGGGGGGTTCATTCTCTCTCACTCCCATTTCTCGTCCTCATTCTGTTGTTGGTCTCTTAACTCTTCCCTCATGCATTCATTCACTTGATTGTTCATTATTTCACACCTTGCATGGAGATATCACTCCATTCATTTCTGTCACCCACTCATCTTTCCTCATATGTGTCTTGGCTAGGGGAAAGGAAAACAAACTGATGAAGAGTATCCATGGTATTGTTGGTTGTATATGTCGTAAGTGAAATATAGCCATGAATTGAGGCCTAGATGTCTGAGATGTGTTGGCCTGTGTCCATGTTTTTTCACAGTTGCGAGTCCTTAGAATTCCAGCATGGAGATTCTGGACCAGTTGTGTTGGATCCCTAGAAGGAGAAGGAATGCTTGAGGGACTGCATGGAAGAGAAGGGTGGGGGTCCATTCTCTTGGGTGGTGCAATATGGGTAGACGAGAGTTAGGTACTTGGATTTTTGTGAGTGCTAGGAAATCCTGTAAGAGATTGAGTGTTGACTAGTTTCGGAAGCCAAGTAACACTCTGTAACTATCCTTGTAGATTCATAGCCCTAGTTCACGGGTGACACTGCTATTGAGATTTGGAAAAGTAGTGTCTACGGTTAGGTGGAACGTCCTTGGTCTGTAGCCAGTTGGTGTCTTATTTTATAAAGATAAGTTCTATGTCATTCGTTATTATTTACCTTTATATGAATGTATTCCACTGTGTATTTATTTATTGTTTAATTAAATATTTAGAATATGCATGCTTGCTGGTTATTATTGTGCATGTCGTTGGATCTTTTCTTTTATGAATCCGTATTAATTTAAAAAGGTATTGATAAGAGAAATAATTCCAAGGGTGAGCTTGAAGGTAGCGTACCCTCGGCATGTGGTTTGCGGGGTATGTTACAGTGGACCACTTATGATGGTGGTAGTTCTGCAATTTCTCCTATGGTTGTATGACCGACAAAGGCTTGTGATCAATTTGTATGATCATATCCTTTCCCAAAATGTAATGTTTCCATTGACGACAGTCTTGTACAATGGAATACATTTCCTTTTCATAGGTGGGGTATTTTCGAAAAGTATTTGAGATTTTTTCACTATGGTATGCCACCGAATGACCATGTTGAGTGAGAACTGCACCCACAGTGTAGTCATTTGCATCAATCTCGATCTTGAATGGTTGTTGCAGATCGGGAAAGGAGATTACTAGATCTGAGCATAAGAGATGATTCAGACCATTGAATGTTCATTTTTAATCCTTCCCCCACACGAGCTTGGCCCTTCCACCTCCCTTGGTCACCTGGCTGAGGGCCCATGTAATATGGGAGAATCCCAACATGAACCATTGGTAGAAGTTGGCACTCGGTCAGTGTGTCGAGGTTGGCCAGTTACAGATGACCTGGATCATAGTTGGATCAAAATGTACCCCATTCTCATCAACCATGTATCCCAAGTATTGGACCATCTTGATGCCAAAAGATAATTTTTCTAAGTTGGCATATAGCTTGTGCTACTGCAGAGTGCTCAAAATCTGTTGAATATGCCGCATGTGCTCCTCCAACGTTCTACTGAAGATGAGGATGTCATCCAAGTATACCACCAAAAAGGATTTAGTGAAGGGTCTCAATACATCATCCATCAACCTCATGAAAGTCGCTAGTGCATTTGTTAAGAAAAAGGGCATTAATATCCATTCAAAGATACCTTCTTTAGAATTGAAGGTTGTCTTCCATACATTAGTTGGTTCGATGGGAACCTGTAGCCAGAATTTAGATCAATCTTGTTGAATAACTTTTCCCCCTTGAGTTGGTCAAGAAGGTCATAAATATTGGGAATGGGGTATCGGTTCATGACTGTGATTTTTTTTAAGGCTCTGTAATCAATGCAAAGTCACCAAGTCTCGTCCTTATTTTTCACTAGTACAATCAGGCTTTCACAAGGGGAGGAACTGGATCCGATGTGACCCTTTTGGAGAAGATCTTGGATTTGACGCTTGATTTTGTCATTTTCCATCATCGAGTGATGATTGTCTGGTCTATTAGACAGAGGTGAGTCGGGGGTCACATCAATTGGATTCTTGATTTGGAATTGTGTTGGTACCCCTGTAGGTGAGGAGAAGATGACTATGTATTCTTCCAAGATCCCATTCACTTGCTTCTTATGCAAAGAGAGGCTTTGTGTAGAGGCCACAGATGTTGCGGTGACCTTCTTATTAGTGTCAGCATGGATCACAAAGAATGTGAAAGTTCCATTCTATGAAATGACCTTACTGAATTTGTTAGCAAAAATTAAGGAAATAGTAGTAGGCGGATCTACCTTTGTTATCCTGTACAATTGTCTACCCAAAGTAATAATAAAAATGCAGGATATAGACTCATACACAACATGATGCTTCCACAAATATGGTTTTCCTAAAAAAACATCATAAAATTCAAGGGGAGAAATATCACACAGTACCTCATCCTTGAAAGGCTTGATGTTGTAGGGAAGATGACATTATTGACTGACATGGAGTTCTCTTCCTTGGTGAAGCCAGTCGATGGTGTAGGGTTACGGGTGTGGTGTTGTTGGAAGGTCCAGCTGCTTGATGACCACTTCTAAAATTAGTTTCTTCTGACTACCACTATTGACATTTAAATGAAGAGGATCCCACTTTACCCACATCTGTGAGTGAAAGAGGCATTCCCTTCCTTTGATTATTCTAGTTCACTTGGTCGGACTTTGGTGGTAGTGACAATGGCACTGGGTTAATCATTGATAATGCGCTTCCCTCCTTTAGGATTTGATTTAGAATCATAATCGACCTTTGAATTAGAAGCCTTCAATTCAGCCATGAGTGACTGCTTGGAGTGACATTCTTCAGTGTTGTGCAAAGGGATTTTATGGTACTGACACCATTTTCCCATGTCCTTCATCTTGTCATTTCCCTTCTTGTGTTGCGACTTGGACTGGTTATCCTAAGGGTGTCCATCATGACTTGGTCCCTTGTTATGTGTGTTGGGGCCACCTTTTCCCTTCTTCGGCTGTGAGGGGTTGGCAGATCCAAACTCTCTCCTTTTCAACTTAAATTTATGCTCAATATTGACAACGTATTTATAAGTCATGCCTAATGAGGGGATGTCTAGAAACTCCATTTATATTTGAATCTATCTACGAAAACAACTGCAGTATTTCAGCACCAGATGACTCTCAGAGTCTTTGATACATAATTTGGTGCATAGGGTATGGAAAATATTCGTGAAATCTAGTACTGTCTAGTCCCTTTCTTGATGTAGGGTGGTCCATCTGGTGTATTGGTCCTCATAGCTTCCAAAAGGGTAGTACTTCTCTTTAATGGAATCCCAAAAGGAATCCCATGTAGGGACCACCACAAACATTACAAATTCCTCTACAGCCCTTTGCTCAGAGTAAGTATCCCACCAGTCTTTAACATGGGGAATGACCTTGAGGAGTGAAAAAGTGATATTTTCCCTATTGGAAAAATTATGGACCGAAAAATACCCTTCGAGCAGATTCAACCATTTATCTACAACATCCACATATATCATTACTTCAAATAACAGAATATCAAAATTTATCTATACCTTGAAGGGAGTTACATGGCTGCTTGTTGAATATGCTTCTCCTGTGGGCAGCCATTGAAGGATCTATGCAAATTTCTCCATCATTTCGTTCCTTTGTCGTGTGAGGGATTCCTCAAGCAAAATTTTAATAGGATATCCTACACCATCATCTTTCTTCTTGTCACCCATGGTTTTTTTTCGAGCTTGGTGCGACCGATCTTGCAATGGCTCGATTGGTTTGAGTACCAGCTTATTGCACCTAGATCTTGTTGGGGACACACACAAAGAGAAATAAATGAAGAGAAGATAGATCTGGTACCATTGATCTAGATTTAGGATTGGAACGAACTAATTAACAGACTGAATACAGTAAACATAGAGATATGAATAATAACACAGATGTCAAGTGAACAATATCTTCTATTGAATAAATAAATAGGCTAAAACTGTAAAACTGTAGAACTAAAACACTTTCTCGAATGGTGGTAGCTATCTCTGAGAAGAGATGTGGCTACTACATGCATCTGTATGAGAAGAATGAATTACAATGAGGCTCTAAAGGCATTTTTGATATTACTCCTAAATTACAAAACCCTAGACATCCAAAAACCTAACCCTAGGAGGTGAAACATCAAAAGTCATGTGGGCCCCTATGGGTAAGTTGGTACCTCAAATTCTTGGGGTCGTAAATTTTTCATAGGAACTCCCTTTCAAACACATGATATCCCATTGGAAAGGTCTTTTATAGAAATACAAATTTTATCATCAAATTATGACTTCATCTACATTTTGACTGTGGCGAGCCAAAAAAACATTGTTTAGGCCTCCAAAACAACCATGGAAGTACACCAAGATGCAATGACATGAAAACATACAAAATGAGCCAGTTGGATTAGGTGAGAGGCCACCAATATCCACCTAGAAGATGTGTAGGGCTTCAGAAATCCCCGGAAGTGTAGAACCCACAATTACAAAGAAGTACAAAAAAATGTGTTGAACTAAAAATGGACAAGAGGAGCCTGTTGGAATAGGTGGGTAGCCACCAATAGCCAATTGGATCAAACAGGATTTTACAGTTCCATGAAATGCAAGGGGCATTGTGAAAACACGTTCCTACAAATTGGCCAGTATAACCTAAAATATCACATGTTCTCTATTGACATGGGCGGTTATGACATTGTGCTTGGAGTTGAATGGTTATGCACTCTTGGCCCCATAACCATGGATTTTAGGGATTTAACCATGCAATTCCAACAAGAAGGCCCCATAAATTCCAAGCCATTACAATAGGTTCTTCGCACATAATCAATTCCCACTGCATGAAAAAGTTACTCAAAAAATGTCATTCTAGCATCATTTCCCAAATCCATTCTATTCATGTAGTTGAGACACCAGTGGTACAACCTGCTATTCAAGTTATCATATCCTTTCATCACATTGTTTTCCAAACTCCCTAGGTCCTTCCCCACTCCCGTGAATACCATGATCATTCCATTCCTTGAATCATGAGCAATATTCCTCCCAATGTTCTCCCTTATCATCACCCCTTTGCTAAAAAAACAAAAATTGAGAAAATTGTCCACAAACTATTAGAAGTGGGTATTATCCATCCTAGTATCAACCCCTACTCTTTCCCTATATTCATGTTCCTCAAGAAGGAAGGAACTTGGTGCATGTGTCCTTCTTTTCATGCCCTCAAAAAAATTACCATCAAGGAAAAAATTCACATTCCCATCATAGATGACCTTCTGGATGAACTCAGTGGGGATCAATAATTTACCAAACATGACCTCTATTTTGGCTACAACCAAATATTTATGAAATAGGAAGGAAACCCTAAGACTGCATTTTACACTTATGAGAACCACTATGAGTTCTTGGTCATGCCCTCTGGTATCTATAATTCCCCCACCACTTTTCAAAGTCTCATCAATCATGTCTTTCATCCTTTCCTCTATCACTTTGTTTTATTTTACTTTGATGATATTCTCATATATAGTAAAACATGTCCATCCCATTTCACCCATGTATATCAAGTTCTCCATCTCCTCTCTAAGAAAAAAAAAATCCTCAAACAATCTAAATGTGCTTTTGGCATCTTTGATTTTGAGTACCAAAGTCATATTGTTGGAAAGGATGGTGTGAGGGTGGATAATAAGAAAATTGAAGATATTCATAATTGGACTCACCCTAAAACTCTTAAAATATTTCATTGTTTTGCAGGTTTAATGGGCTATTATCATAAGTTTGTTCAAAATTATGGAAAAATTGCAATCCCTCTAACAACTCTCCTTAAAAAGAATCGTTTCAGTTGGACTCTAGCCACTGAACGATCCTTCCAATCCTTCAAAGATGATATATGCACTACCCTTATATTGTCCCTACCTGGCTTCACCAAGATCTTTTTTTTGGAATTTGATGCATCAGGGAGAGTAACCATGACAGTCCTCATGGATGATGGATGACCTTTGGCTTTCACCAACAAACATTTGTCAAACCAAAATTTGGGCCAATCGATTTATGGAAAGGAAATGTTGTCTATTTTCATGTAGTGGATATCTGTCACCCTAATATATTGGGATAAAACTTCCAAATTAATACAGACCATCAAAGCCTCAAGTACTTGGAAAAAAAAAATTCACCCCTGGAGAAAAAAAATTGCTCACCAAACTATTTGGTTATGATTATGATATTGTTTACAAGAAGGGAAAAGAAATTGTGGTGGATAATTCTCTTTCCAAGAAATATGAAGAAGAAGGTGTTGAGCACTCAACAAACCCTAAAAATCCTTTATCATTTTTTTACTTTTTTGGGTACCACTTGATCTTTTGCATTGTCTGATTAGATTTTATCTTGAGAAATGTTTTGTCTTTGCTTCTTTTCATGACTTTCATCACCTTTTCAAGTTTTCTTGAATTTATGAAACCCCATGATTAAAAATACCTTAACACATGAATAAATAATCGACAATGAAACAATTCACCCAATGTGCTCAAGTTCAACATCGAAAGGAATTTAAAGAATAAAAAGGAACCACTCGGAAGGCCACACTCGCTGAGCGTCAATCTCTATCGGCATCGATAGAAGGAATTTTCGGTTTGTGTTAAGTTTTTCATAAAGATGTCATCGATAGTCAATTCCCCTTCGACATCGGGAAAATATGGGGAGGACGGATGCTAACGAAGAACAAAAATAGCCAAGGCCCAATGCGCTTTATTGAAATTAGGGAAAACCCACAAGGATCACAAAAACCATTTTGACCATGAAAAAAGTTATTCCCGATCGTCAATCCCCGATGCATTTTTGGCATTGGGAATTTTTCAAGGGAGATGATCCGAAAGTTCTTTGATAGGTCATCGTCGATCCCCGATATTGGACACTTTTCAGCATTGACAAGCTAAGGTTTGTTTTAGAACGAATAAATTAAGGAAATTCCCGACTCTGATTAATACAAGTGAATTAAGTCACTGGTCTCCAACAGCACATGTATTTACCACGTAAGAAGGTCATACGGTCTAGTTCCATCCTGTTGGCACAGGGGAAAACCTAGGGTTCAACTCTAAAATCGCACCAACAAGCCCTAACTATTGTCCCTTTCAGCAACACTGGCAAAGAATATGAAGTGTCACTCAAAGTAGCAATAGGGGGGTTGCAGGACACATGTGTCTACAACCAAAGGAAATGCAAGGTGAATTCAGAATAACAATGCAATATAACCCAGATATTCCTTAACAATTTTGTACTTAGATTCGCGAGGTTAGCTTATACCTTCTATCTTTAATAAGGAAAAGAACCATGCAATAATAGTATAACAGACATAAAATACACAACATCAACCATAAATAACCAAAATATTTACATGGTTCACCCTCTCCCTAGGGATACGTCCATAGAACTATGTTTCTTGATATTATTACATGAAAACATACAGTTCTATTTGCACACTTAGCTGCAAATCTCTCTCTTTATTTCTCTCTTTATCTTCCCTCCCTGCGCACCTAGTTGTAGGGTTTAATCTTCGCATCTAGCTGAAGATCCAGAATACAGACTCAATATTTCTCTCAACAACAATAATAGAAACCAAAAGACCAACAACAACGAAAAACCCTCTCAACTCTTCTGGACCTTTATTTATAAATTACATGACTCTCAGACAACCTTAGACCGAATTCTAGGTGTCAAAAACCTAGATCCAAAACCCTAGGTCCACATGACCCATGTTTTCAAGTCTTCGCCAACCTATCCTTCCATCTTTTCCACGAGGTGATCTAAAGTATCCATTGGTTTCTTCTTCCGCTTGATGAGTTTTCCACGATCCATATTCTTTGATTCTTTATATTCCTTGATCTTCTCTTTCAACGACTTGATTTTCCTTACTTCATTCCTTCTTTAACCACTTCGACCCTTCCTTAGTTTATGTTCCTTCCATGCAGTTCATACTTCGTCTTTCTTCTTCCTTAATCTTCTCCTTCTTCCTTAATACATAACCAAGGGCCAACAGGCCCCCAACAGTCACATGTGACTCATCCCGAGTCACTACAAGATTGAGCCTTCTACTTTACCTCGACTACAGACTGGACGAAGCAACCTGTGATTTCTGCTTTGTCCCTCCCTATCATCTGGAGAATGTGTTTTCTATGTCTGGTACCCAATTTGAACTGCACTTGGTAC
Organism: Picea engelmannii; assembly: GCA_009831015.1. Lineage (NCBI taxonomy): Eukaryota > Viridiplantae > Streptophyta > Pinopsida > Pinales > Pinaceae > Picea > Picea engelmannii. The sequence goes on along the minus strand of ML780150.1, from coordinate 344,614 downwards.
CTATACCCTTCTTTCCTTTCTTTTACTAAGAGATGTGAGACAGTTGGTTGTCACAATACGGCTTCAACTGACTTCCATTGACTAAACCATCCTTCCAATCTCCATTAAGAGTCTTCAAATGCACAACTCCTCCTACGGTAACATAGGAAACTTTGAATGGTTTGAGCCAATGTGTCCTGAACTTCCTTGGATGTTTCATGAACTTGTTGTCATATAACAATACCAAATTTCCTTGCTTGAATGGTTTCCTCTTGATATGTCTTTCATGGTAATCCTTTTCTTGCTCTTTTTGTACTTGTTGATGGAATCCTACAATAAATATGTCTTCCTCTAATTCGATTAACTGCACAAGCCTATCTTGAATAGCGCTTGTGTCATCCATACTTATAAATGCTGCAATTCTTAAGATGGGAACCAAATATTCCATAGGGACCACTGCATCCAGGACATAAACTAACTTAATGGGAGTTTGCGTAGTTAAATTTTTGCAAGTATTTCTATAAGCCCATAATATTGTTGGAATTATCAGATCCCAATCATTTTTGTTAATGCTTCAAATATTGGTCAGCGTTTTCTCCAAGATCTTAATGAAAGCTTCGACCGTACCATTTTCCTCTGGGTGGTATGGTGTGCTCTTCTTATCGTGAACTTTGAACTCCTGAGTCAAGGATTCAATGGTTTTTTTAATGAAGTGTGTACCTTGATCACTCATAAGGATCTTCAAGCATCCAAATCTATTTATGATATCATCAAAGATGAATCACACAGCTATAGTTTCACTACAGTCTTTAACTACTCTTTCTTCTGCACATCTGGTCAGGTACTATGTAATAGTGATGATGTATCGAGCTCATGTGCACCTTCCTAGGGGGTTGATAGGTCCCACAACGTTAATATCCCATTTCTCAAAGGCCTGTAAATTTAGTTGAGGTGCTAAAGTCATTTCATCCCTTCTAGAAGGCTTCCCTATCCTTTGGCATACATCGCATGCTCTGTAGTATTCCTTAGCATCCTTATGTAAAGTGGGCCACAAGAGGCCAACTCTGAGAACCTTCTACATTGTTTCTTTCCCTTCATAATGTCCTCCTGCGATGCCTTCATGTGATTTTTCTAGAATTAGTGGTCTTTATACCTCCATAACACTTCTCCTCAAGATCTCATCGGATCCCATCTTATATAACTGTCCAGTTATAAGTTGAAAATCTGCAGCGCAGACTACCAACTTTTTTTTTTGAATGAATGTATGTTTGTGAGGTGCCATTCTTGTGGACATGAACTGGACTATCTCGACGAATTGATCATCAATTTTCTTGATGGAAAACAACTGTGAATCTAGTAGTGTATCATCCAAATTGGTAGGTTCTTCTCCATGTTCTAACCTAGATAAGTGGTCAAGTCCCTTATTCATTATCCCTGTCTTGACCACAATCTCAAAATCATATTCCTGGAACAATAATAGCCATATACATATTCTTCCCCCCAACACTAGCTTGTTAACTAAGCACTTTAATGCAAAATGATCAGTAAACATACTAAAATGTCTTCCCAACAAGTAGTGTCTAAACTTCTACAGTGTGTATACCATAGCTAAGCCTTCTCTTTCAGTGGTATTATAATTTATTTCCGATGTAGAAAACTTCCTTCTCACAAAGGCTATAGGGTGGTCAATATCTCCCACACCTGGCTATGCTAGCACTTCTCCTAATGCAATGGATGAAGCATCAACATGAACATTGAATTCCTTACTCTAATCTAGGAAAATCAAAATAGGAGCAGTGACCATTTTCTGCTTTAGTGTGTTGAAGCTCTGTTGGCATTCCTCTGTCCATTGAAACTTACTATCTTTCTTTAGTAGCTTCTACATAGGTGTTGTTATCTATGCGTAGCCCTTAATGAACTTTTTGTAGTATCCAGTGTGTCCTAATGTAGTGTGTAGCTATCTAACTGAAGTAGGAGGAAGTAGATCAACAATGATAGAGATCTTGGAAGGATCTACCAACAACCTCTACTTACATAGAATGTGTCCTAACAACAATCCAAAAGGTGAAACGAAGATACACTTTTTCAGATTTAGGGCAATCTGACATTGCCTACACTTATCTAACATTAATCTCAAACATTCAATATGATTTTTCAGTAGGCTAAAAATGGTCCAATCATCAAAGTATGCCTCTAAAAACTTGTGTAAAAACCCCTTGAATACTTCTAACAATATGGTTGGTGCATTCTTTAACCCAAAAGGCATCACAATGTACTGATAAGAGCCCCATTTTGTTGCAAATGTGGTCTTATGTCTATTCTCCCTAGCAATTATGATCTGGTGATATCCTAAAAATCCATCGGTAAAGGAATAGACTTCCTGTCCTCCTACATTATCTAGAACTTAATCAGTAAAAGGTGTAGGAAATAGATCATGTAAGCATGCATCATTCAGTTTCCTTAGATCTACACAAATTATGATTTCTCCTAATTTCTTATCTTGGACCACCATAGGGTTGATCCATTCATATTCTTCAACTAGTTCTATGATTCTTGCTTCCAACATTCTATCTAATTCAATCTTAACTTCCTGCTTGTACTTGGGATTTAGTCTGTAGGTTCTCCACTTGACTGGCCTTGCATCTGGTTTCAAAAGGATCTTCATTTCTCCCATGGGTCCTTTATTGCCCTTCATATCTATGAGCTTGGTTGGAAACAAGTCCTGATACTCATGTAGTAGTTCTGTAATATTATCAATAGTAGCATCATCCCAATAGTCTCCAACATTTTCCAACTTAGGTGCTTTCTCTATTCCAATATTAACCTTCTTAATTTCAATAGGTTTTCCAATAAAAGGTAATTCAATCCATGGCCCTTCTATGTCTCTCTGACATTCAGTTTTTTCAAGGTTTACATCCCTAGGGTCATCATCGTCATCATAATTAATGTTATAAAAACCATCTAACTTCTGAAGAGGTGCAATCCATTCATCTTCTTCTTGTGCAAAAGGGAGGTTAGGTTCCTCTTTAAAGACCTTTTGTCTTACAAGTTGTAAATCTTGATCTACTATAGGGTACTGACTTTCAAATAGGAATTCAGTTATAAAGTTATGGGTCATTCCATACCAGTCTGTAGTGATGAGGCACAGTTCTACTGGAATATACCATTTGATAGGTGTAGTATCCAAAGTGTTAATGAACTTATGTACCCACTATTCTTTAGGAATGTTGCTCCAGGATTCATCAAAACTTCGCACATGGTCCTTAGGACAAACCTGGCCTATGTATCAAACTTCACAACCTTCATATTGGTATGAAAAATGCACTGTCATCAAGGTGTAGCATTGTACCCACTCCGCGATGTGTTTTTTGTGTGTTCCCCACCATCTAGATGGAATTTCTTTTAAGGATTCATCTAGTGCTAACAACCTCTGTTGTATTGGTACATTTCCTTGAAATTCAACGAGAAATGTCTCTAAATGATTCAATTCGTCAAATTTAGGTAGATTACTTACTTTTGTGCCAATCCAGCGGGATGCTCTAGTCAAACTGGCACACCTCCGCATAGAGACTTCATACATTCTATTCTACCAATTTTCCAATGCTTCCTCTGAATCTGATGAGCATCAACTTTCACTTCGCCAACTTAGATTCCCATATGTCGTAGGATTGATATAATCCTATTTTCATGCTGTCAGTTTATAGATACTTTCTAGCTCATAGTTGCAGTCTTCTTCTCTTATTGGTTTTGTGTATATGTGACCTTCATTAGGATCAAGAGGTGCAATGACCTTAAGGCCATCACCTTCAAATTTCATTCTTCTCTTTTTTATGTCAACAACAACTGAATTGTTAAAACCACAATCAATTCCTAACAATGTTGGGTAGGGGAAGTTATCATCAACAATCTCAATTACTTCAAAATATGAAAATTTCCTTACTCCGTCGATGTTCACAAGAACATGATATAGTCTTCCAAAGGGGCTCACCACCTACTTATTATCCATCATGAGCCTAATAGGGGAGTAGATAAACTTAGGTTTTCCCATCAATTCCCAAGTCTGCTTCGTCATAACATTTACTTCTGATCCCAAGTCGAGGACCACATAGTCTATGTCATAGTCTCCAATCTAAGCACTAAGGTGTATTTCCTTGTTTGTCCTTCTTTTCCTAGATACTTGATGCACAACTCTACATAAAAGAGGATCTATTCTCCCAAATTCATACTGTCTTATTAAGTGTTGTAGTTCTTGCATAGATTTTTCATCTTTAATCAAATTGATGCAAGTATACAAGAATTCCATAAGATTGCTTACCTCTTTTCCTTGTCTAGCTAAGGAAGACTGATCAAATGCTTGAGGCATTCCAAATTCCCTTACTTTTGGTTGTGTTGTAGATGAAGAAGCCTTTTCTCCTACAAATTCTCTTCTTTCTTCTTCAAAGGTGTGATTTTATTTTCTTGGATCAAACAATTGTGCCTCTCTACATCTTTTTTGATCCTTGATCCATCTACAGTCTTTCCTAGAGTCACCCTATATTCTCCTATAATATCTCCTCCTCTATTAATAACAACAACTCGAGGATCCTCACCATGAGGTTCAACTGATATTAGTTGTACTTGTTGGTTTCCACCTCGTCTTTACTGAATTTTTGCTAGTAATATTGGGTAGTCTTCAATGACATGATCAAATGAATTACAATAGTTGCAAGTAGTACAAGGGTTCTGACAATCCATTTCCAAATGTCATGGTTGGGCACAACTATAGAAAATGATCTAACCTCGACCTCGGCCCATTCCTCCTCCTCGTCCTCTTCCTCTGAATCAACCATGAGGGTTGAAGTTTCCTCTTCCTGGGGAATTGAACAGTGCAATGTTTCCTTCTGACTACATTTATCCTTGAATTCTATATGTATCCCTCGAACTTTCATGCATGAGATCATAAGCCCTACAATCCTTCTCATCATGCCCCACATATTTACATAATGTGCAGTAAATATTGGTGGGTGTCTGAACATATTTTTGCATGTAATAGCATTCACCACGTCGATGTCTAGTTCTACGTACCTCGCACCAGGTTACAGTAGCCTTCTTCAAAGGGTACGGTAGCCTTATTCATGCCCCTTTGATTTACATATGATACACCAGATATCTTCTCTTTTCTCCTTTCCTTTGTCTATTTTCATATCTTCAACCTGTAAAGATAAATTCTGGCTCATACCTGGGATAAATTCTCCTACAGGGTATTCTTCTAGTTTCATGGTGATATCTAATGCTTCAGCCTATGAAATGACTTTATATTACATCAAAGGAACTCTGATATATGGCAGGAGGGAAACAATGCACCATTCCTTATTATGTTCATCTGGGATCTGCAAACTTAAATGGCCTGTCAAGGTCTTAAACCTCTGATCAAATTCCCAAACAAGTTTAGTTACCTTTTGCTTGATCTCTTTCAATTATTTAATACACTATGAATCTGACTTAGGCTTCTTGAATTTTTCACTCAATGCATTCTTAATGTCATTCGGTTGTTTAGGTTGTCCAGGTCCTAAAAAAAATTTCATATACCAGCTCAGTGCGCGATCCCTCAAGGTAGTACTAAACTAATATCTCTTAACAACTTTGTCAGTGAATTGATTAATGCTCCATACAACTTCGCATAAGAACCATTGTTGGTCAGGATCTTCAGATCCATCTCCTCTAAAATACGTAACCTCATTTCATCCTGCATGGACTTTCCTTGGTTTCTTGACTGAGTATGTACTAAACTGCTTGTAACAGTACTATGAGTGCTCTGATTACTCTAGTTACTCTGGCTACTTAAGGATGATAAAAAATAGGAGTAGTAATACATACTTCGACAATAGGCATAGTACCTGAAGTTTCTGGTTCTCCTCAACAAAGTTCTTCAGTCTCTACTTCCTCTACCCTTGTGGATTCTAAATAATCTTCATCTGTTATATCTTCTTCTTCCCCACTATAGAATCCCTTGGCTCCATAATTATTATTAAATAGGTTCACAAGAGGAACCTCTCTGAATTATCTCCCACTGTGCATGTGTCCAACCTCTGTGTCACTATCACGGTCTGAATTCTTCAACATTATGTTTAAAATCTGACTGATTACTATATCTTCAAGATATTATTCTCATGCAATAACATCTTAATATTTAGCTTCAAGAAGTGTAGAAACTTCCCTCTAGGTCCCTTAAAGAAATACCTCTCTTCTTTACTATATGATTCCACTCTGTCAATAGCAAACTCAGTAATGTACCCTCCAATAGTCCTATCAAACTAGAGATCTACTGCTCTAGACACATCATTATCAATTACCTTGACCTTCTTGATCAAAACTGTTGTCCAAACCACAGGTGGTCTAGATTTGATCTCAATCTGAGTGTCTACTAATCTGGCTAACCAATCCTTATGAATGCCTCCAAAGAAAATATCATGTATGTCAGTAAAGATGTACCTTCCCAACTATTCTTATGTACTAATTCTAGGATTCTTGTTCTGAGCTTCAACGAAGTCCTTTTCTTGTTCTTTTATCTAGTTCTTAATTTATATATTTGATGGAAACCACCTTGACATTCCCTCAAGAAGATCCTGGTCTCAACAACAAAACCATTTGTTGGCACAGGGGTAGACCCAGGGTTCAACTCTAACAACACACCAACAAGCCCTAACTACTGGCCCTTTTGGAAACACCTATGAAGTAGATGAAATCTCACCCGAAGTAGCAATAGGGAGGTTGTAGGACACAAGTGTCTACAACTAGAAGAAATGCAAGGTGAATCCAGAAAAACAACGCAATATAACCTAGAGATTCCTTAACACTCTTATACTTAGCTTCACGAAGTTATCTTATACCTTCTATCTTTAATAAGGAAAAAAACCATGCAATAACAGTATAATAGATAGAAAATACATAGTATCAACCATAAAGAACAAAAATATTTACGTGGTTCACCCCCTCCCTAGGGATACATCCATGGAATTGTGTTTCTTGATATTATTAGATGAAAACATACAATTCTATCTCTGCACTTAGTTGTAGATCTCTATCTTTCTTTCTCTCTTTCTCTTCCCTCCCTATGAACCCAGCTGTAGGGTTTAATCTTCGCACCCAATTGCAGATCCAAAATATAGACTCAATATTGATCTCAACAACAATAATAGCAACGAAAATACCAACAACAATAAACAACCCTCTCAATTGTTCTAGACCTTTATTTATACATTACATGACTCTCGGACAACCGTAGACTGAACTCTAGGTGTCAAAACCCTAGATCTAAAACCCTAGGTCCACATGACCTGCATTTTCATGGCTTTGCCAGCCTGCCCTTCTTTCTTTTTTGCGAGGTGTTCCAAATTATCCGTTGGTGTCTTCTTCCACTCATTGAATTGTCCATGATCAATATTCTTTTATGCTTTATCTTCTTTGATCTTCTCTTTCAATGGTTTTCTTTTCCTTACATCATTCCTTCTTTTATGCTTCTTTAACCACTTCGACCCTTCCTTAGTTTATGTGCCTTCTGCATAGTTCTTACTTCATCTTTCTTCTTCCTTAATATTTTCTTTGTTCGTTAATAAATAACCAAGAAACAACACATCCCAAGTCATTCTTGGTTTCCTAGGTCCGAGTCACACCTTTGAGTCAACTTTTCCGAATCAGCATTGTAAAGTAATAGCGAATGGCATCATATCTTTTTGCAGGAGGATATCAACAAAAACGTTTGTATCCCAACCTCGATCCCCAATCCACCCACTGAAAGAGTGATGCGATGGGACATTTTAGCATTAGATAAAATCAAATTTTAATGATTTAAGGAGCTAATTAATACCTGATCATGCATTAGTTTCTACCTCGTGCGCCAATCAAAACAATCATTTAAAATCACCGATAGACCACATCACCACCCGTGCCTTCCCCATCAACCCACAATGAATTTAAGTTCTAGAGATTCAGCGATAGATTTATTGATTTTTCACTCATAAACCAAATTGAATGGATGATGTGACACGGTAAGATATTTCCTGTTTTTAAATCTCTTGAACCATTGTGAACAAATCATTCTACGCATAAGATAATTCCAAAGCATCTAAAGGAGAAAGACGAGCAACTCGAAGGCTGTATCGACCCTGTGATTATCAAAATAACCATGTTTTAGAAAGCTTCAGAGCTATGTATCCAAGTCTATTAATTTGTTGGCTATAATTTATATGTGTTTCTCCAGTTTTTACACAGTCTCTGAAATTATGCTTAAGTTGAAGGAACAATGCCACCAAGAAATCCAACCACCAGATGCTCACCAAGAGCACCAAAGATAAAAGAACCAGATATAGGAAAAGTCTCTTCTCCAGGGATCTCGAGGCAATTCAAATATGTCCCTAGGAAAGAGTCTGTCGTCAAGACAACAACGAAGAAGGTTTTCATCCATACTCCGGCCTTTGGCGATACGGAGGAAAGAACTGGGTCCAATATGGTTCTCCCATAGTGGGTGTATCTCTTTAACAGGATCAGATGAGAAAAATACCCAGAATATGTCGCACACAGTGATCCAGACATAAGGGTGCTCGACGACTAGGTATTCCTGAACATCCGACGGTCGTATCTACACATGGTGGCAAGCATAACCCCAATTTTCCCCTGCATAGAGGTCTTGAAATGGCTCATCGACCACACAAACACACATAAATGTTTAATCAATGATGACAATGGTGGGTGTGTCAGAGTTTTCCTCCCAGTAGAAGTTCAAAAATATTACAAACTCAGAGACCCGGAGGAGTGGGTAAACACAGACTTCGTGGTGAAGTTCTACAAACACCACAACACCATCCAGGTGATGGCCTCATGATGGAGGGAGCACAAGAAATTTATCAACTAGAGAAATGGCCGGTATGGGAAGGTTAACTTGAGGGAGACATGCATCTATTTGATGGCTCTCATCTGTCATTTATACAGAGAGAAATATTTCTCCAAGTTTTCAGAGGCATGGATGCCTTTGGGATACACAGTTGTGATCGTCAGGTGCATCTTCAACTGGGGGGAAATAATATCCAAGAAACTAAGCATCTGTGTGCAACAGGCTCAGATGTTGAAGGAAGGGGAAGCACCAACTTTTTACATGGCTTCATACCTGCTCAATGTCATGTGCGCTAGGAACATCTTCGCAAACATTAATCTGAGCTAGCATATTGCAGAGCTCCTAGTCCATGTCTAATTTTGCGTTCTATGGGAAAAGAAGTATAAGAAATGTTACTCCCTCATCTGCGACGAATTCATCGCCCGAATTTATTTTATTATTTTTAACAAAGAATTCCCAAGGCTATTGGTGTCAGCCAAGAAAATGATATCCAAGGTATTCCATCGGTATTTGGATGAGTGTGCCACCTACATTAGGGTGTTCAGGGCTACTAGATCACCACATCTCCTAATTTCCATACTGGCTCATCGTAGGAGAAATATGTTATCAGACCATATTGCAAGGCTACAATGCCACCCTGGTCAAAGACAAGAAATGGGTTTTCATAGCCTATGGTTTCCATTTAGGGTTATATTTGGTAAAGGATATTGATCAATCCAAGCAAGAAGGGTTGAGCCAACTTGAATTCAGATTCCTAATAGGCCAATTTCACAAGAATGATCCAAAGGGTCTGGTCCTGCAACATGCTTCACAGGTGTCATCCTACTACCTGTATGCTCACGATAAGTTCAAAGACAAAGTCTTCACAGAGAACGCCCGGGAAAGTGATGAGGTGGTGCAAATAATGGTTGACCCAAAAATGACCAGGTTCAAGGCCATGAGCATGGATGAATAGGTGACAAAAATAGAGAAGTCGACTCAAGAGGCCCTCAGATCCAGGGAAGAAATCAGAGTGACAGAGGCAACGAAGGTGCAGAACAAGGAATTGTCTATGACACCGAAGGAATAGGAAAGAGGATTGATTATAATGGAACAAGAACATAGAGTAATTGATCAGCTGCAGAATGACCTAGACCTCGTATAAATGACAAGGGTCCCTACCAACAACCCAATCAAAAGTCGATTAGGTCCAAGTGGCCTAGAGCGAATACAAATTGAAGAGATCACTAGGTTAGATAATCCTGAAGTTTCAATGGCATAGGATGGATCACTAGGGGATGTTCCAGCTCAGCCTGAGATAGCTAGGACATTAGGGAGAGAAGGTACATCGAACCCTTTACATGACTTAATAATGATCTATGATGATGGGGAGATTTTAAAGGTTTCCCCGGTGAATCTGTTACATATTACAAAGGAAAAGGAGCCTGAGAAACTGTCTTCCCTAGCCCCCAATGCTCAAGTTCAAATCCTTCCACATAGGGACTAGGAGGTCGAAAATGTCTTAGACACTAAACTACTCGATGCACCAGAGACCAAAGTGAACATCCCGAAGGACGAGCTAGGGTCGGGAGAACAATAAGAAAGAATTCGAGAGCACGAAATTGGCATCTCAATGGTCAATTATCAAGTAAGTAACGAGACTTCCCCTGATGCATCAATTTTGGCCAGTACTTTACCTCCCGATGAGGAACAACCAAAGGCCGAACTTTCAAAACACACAGAAGAGGTTCAAGAACCCAATATTGAACAAATATAATCCATCAGGAGCCTGGGAAACACGCTTACTTGGGGAGAATAGAAATTCATCGAACCCAAGGATGAGGTCATTGATATAAAATCCATATCCTACAACCGAAAGAGGAAATACATCATGAAAAGAACCACCAAGAAGAGGAGGCTTACTCTGGACAACTCCATCCTCGTCACCATAGAGGAAAAACTTATTAGCATGGAGCATGCCAAGATGTTTGAGCTTATAGGTGCATGGATGGAAATCACAGATGCCACCCTAGATAGAAAAGGAAGGATGAAGAGGAGTGGGTTGTTGCACTGAAGGAGTTGGAGAATCTACACCATTTTTCAAAATATTATCAGGACTCCACACAGGCCATGGTGTTCTTGAGGAGAGAATTCAAGGATGCCTACTGTAAATTCATGAATGAGCGAAGCCTTTTCACTGCAGGGATAGTCGATTTCCAAGAAGACACCCTCGTGGTGATAGAGACGAGCAAGGATATGGAAATATGGTATGAGAAAGCATAAAAGGCAGTGGAAAGGATCGAGTACATCAATGCAGTTCAACAGGGATAAGACGCCAAAGAGAATGACATTTGAGTACTAAGGGATAGCAACATCAACCACATAAACAAGTAGGTCGAATAATGGGAGAAAATTTCCAAAGAACCTCATCAGGAAATCCAAGAGAAATGGGTCGAGTGTGAAAGAAACTAGACCAATATCAATCGGGCAATGAGAGACATCGACCTCCCAGTGTTCAGCACACCCAACTAATTTTTTGACTTGCATGACGTAGTCAAACTACATGCCAAACAAGACTCATCGTGGGATATGGAAATAGAAAAGGTGGAGAACATGGTGCCATGTCAAGTATAGCAGTTCATGGAGCACCTAATCAAGGCTCGGACACTGTTATAGCAGTTAAGTGCTAAAATAGTCAAGTATCGGGCATGGACAGTGGAGATAAAGGAGATCCTTTCAGCCCCGATGGACCAACACAAATTATCGTATGCCAAAAAATGTGAGGATCTATTCATCAAATGGTCGGAGTATGAGAATATTCATCCCCTCAAGTGAAACTATTTAATGACTCTTAGAAGACTGAGGGATGAAATCTCCATGTGGCAATTTTTTGTTTTACTTATCTTGCACTTTCGATAGTTATTTTTAGTTAATAATGTGTTATAAATAAGAGGATAGACCTGTTATAAGAGGTCGATGGTTTTTTCAAAGACCCTCATTTTTGGATTTGTAAAGAACTATTTCGGAGATACCTTAATTGAGAAGTCTTTTTTAGGACCAGAAACAAGTTATGTTCATTTTTCATCAAAAACATGTGTGGTTGGATCTTAAGAGGAATTATTTCTGATTTTATCTCATGAATGGATGTTGTAACGAGTAAGAACCTATGAATCTATTGATAAGTTATCTAATTAAATATTTTTATTATTCTTATCTTTAATGATGAAAAGTAAATCATTGTGTTAATGTGTGATAAATGATTAGAGATAAGGAAACTATTTTTCTTGCCATCGTTTATTACATGTATATTTTTCTTTTGATAATTATATCTCAGTCAATAATTGGAACACCAACAGGTTAACTTATTAGTAATAGGCTTGTCATAGGTTTAAGAATCATTATCTTCATGATTTAGCATGAGGGTTATCCCAAACTCATCCTTCTTCAGTAGTTAATCATTTCCCCTTTGTTACCCATCAGGTTTATACCAACATTTATCTTGTATCGGTCCCACCTATATGAGAAAATAAAAAAAGAGAACATTCAAACTAAAGGAGGATATTTCACAAGAAGACATCTTGTCAATCACTACGTAAATCCCATCGATTATTTGGCTAGATCGCAAAATGTAGAGAACCATTCCACCATTAAATGTTGCAGAGTCTAATCGGGCATCGGTGGAAGGTTTGGTTCCTACTGTTGAGTTAAAGGGATTTAGGACCCCTCAATATAATTGGCACTAGAAGGAGGGCCTGAAGAATGAATGGTTGACAATATTGTTCCTATAATATTTCACATAGCCTGTAGATTCAAAACATCCCACATGCATGGCTAGTCATTCTCAAGACAACCCACACACACTGAGTACTCTTAAAATGAGTAACTCATCCCAACAAGAGGAAGGACATATATTCCCTGAAATACCTTACACTCTTCCTCACGAGGATTTGAACCAGTTTAGAAGAATCACAAGAGATTATGCCCGACAAATTAGAGGATTTCCCTTAGCTCCGTTTCTTTATCATATAAAAAAAGTAAGAAGAATAGTGGTCGATACCCCTGACTGGGTTTTCTTTCACACAGTAGAAGACCTGATAGATTTTTCCCTCACCGAAATCAAACATCCTCTTAATCTAATCCTCAAAACCCCAGTTGGTAACTTCTCCGAGCCCGACGATTTTTCCGACGAAGAAGGGTTTAACTCAGAAGGCTCAATTTCGGGATCGGACGACATGGAAGATAACAATGATCACGATGAATAAAAGGGAAACCCACCTCAGAATAATCAACCTTGGTTGGAAAAATATTCTCTTTCCATCCCCAAAAGAGTACATAACCTTCCTGGACATCTAGAAACGTTATTCACTAAATTTGACCCTGAAACCTTAGGATTGTCTGAAGACCATATCGAAAACTTCATACTAGATATCAGACTGATGAATGTCCAACATGAAGATGTAGTATGCAGGATTTTCCCCTATACTTTTGAGAATTCAGCCTCCACATGGTATTTTAACTTACAAGTAGGATCCATAACTAGTTGGACAAATTTTCAAAAGTATTTTCTAGATAAATTTGCAGAAGAAACCACTACAAAATCTTTGATGGCCGAGTTGTTCATTGCCACCATGAGTTCAAAGGAAAAGGTTAAAGAATTTAATCAATGGTTCACCACTATCCTAAAAAAATTTCAACCCAAAGCTAGACCCACTCAAGAGTTGTAAATGAAGTATATGTTAATGTTCTCCCAACTTCTATTTCCATGTTTGTGAAGAAGGATGCCAAAACAAACTTAGCTGATATTTTTGAACAAGCCAAAACAATAGAGTTCCAAATGAAGGGATGTAAATAAGGTCAGGTCTCATTAGTTAGGAAGGAAGTTCAACCTCCTCCCAGGAGAGGAATCCTCTTGAACATACCTCCAGGGAAACAAACAAAACAAGGTCCCAGAAAGGGAAGTGGAGAAATAGAAGACCTACAATGCATGGTTAAGAAGCTGTCAAACGAAATCATAGATATGAAAAGAAGTGAAGGGGAAGGAAACCAAGGCCATAGGCCCTATAAACCATTTTTTAAAAGAAATCCACCTTTCAAAGTAATTGAACCTCCCCTAGCTAACTTAAACATCGACCTTGGAAATGTAACATACAACTCTTTCTATACCTATCACAAAGAGAAACACTCTGAAAGAGACTTCCCACAATGGGTGCATGCCATGAATTTGATGGCCAACTAGTTTCTAGATTAGGCTTCCCTAACCGAACAATCAATAACCTCAGTTATGAATATTGTTGACCAGGAAGAAGTTGATCCACTAGAAGAAACAACCATGCTGATATGGGACCCTGACATACCAATTCCTTCTGATGACCCATTTGAGGTTCAAGAACCACCCGCAGAGGCCTTGAATGTGGAAACACGAAGTAAGGGTCATCCTATCTCAAATGACCTTACTGCAACCCAAAATGTTTGAGGAAAACCAACTCCTGATCACCTAAAAACACCTTTTGTTCCCCGAAGGAATCCTATAAACATCCATACATAAGAATCGCCCAAGATAGACTACAACATAGTAGAAGACTTGAAAATTTTGAAGGCAAATATATCGTTCATGGACATGTGTAGAATCCCTCAAAAAAAGGAATTTATGTTACAATAATTGATGTCAATAGAAAATCCTACAACAATAACTGACTGGGGAGAAAATCCATCTCCCACAGATCTAAGAAATAAACCAACAGTAAACACTTTCTCTGAAGATAAGGGAAAGCCTTTTGTCCCACCGTTCCTTTTTACATTTGAAGTCTTCAATAGAAACCTCCATAACCATTTGGCTGACTCAAGAACCTCCTCTAATGTTATGCCATTGTCTATATGCAAGAAATTAAACGCAGTCCCTCTCAAAAGTGATAAACATGTAATACAACTAGACAAATCCCAAGTGAAAGTTATATGAGAGCTCAAAGATGTAATGATCAGAATGGATACACACCCTAAATTTGTTCAAGTAATTGACATCATTGTAGTAGATATCCCAGAAGATTATGGATTACTACTGAGTCAGGATTGGTCCGAGAAGTTAAATGGATATTTTTGTATAGACTGGGCTCACCTTTGGCTTCCATTGGAGGGACACACAAATATGATCAGGATCGACATGGAAATATATCTAAAACATACTCTCACCGACCTAGAAAACCTTAAGGAACCCTCATCAACATATTTCCTCGTGCTAAACAATTATTCCTTTAACTTTGATTTCAGGAATTTATCCACCCTCTCATCGGATGTTCCTCTTACTCAAAACTCCGAAATAAATTTAACCCTCTTCTTCCAGTAACTGTAGAAATTTCGATACAAATTAATGTATTCCTGCGATTCTCCTGATCTAACAATTACCACAACTTGTTAAATACAGAATCGCTTCTACTATTATTGCGGAAACAATTTAAACCACAATCTCAACCACAATGCACAAAGTGAAATATCAATAACACACAACACAGAAGTTTTACCGGGGAAAGCGTAAAGCTAAAAAACCCACTATCATATATTATGAATCATGAAACAATCTCATACAAAGCTCTAATCCAAGAGCTCT